>PVJH01002287.1:0-173810 GCA_004026705.1 Nesogale talazaci
TATTAAAAAAATGGTACCTTTCACAATAGCCCAGCTCAAATTGAAATATCTAGTGATACACCTGGCTAAAAGAACAAAAGATGTATATGAGGAAAATTATTATGATACCATTATTAAAATTATTACAGAACACTATTATGAGAAACCAAGAGTAACCTCAAAAAAAAAGGAAGAATATCCCATGCTCATGGATTGGAAGAGTCAATATAGTAAAGATGTCAGTTCTGCCCTAGTACCATATCTGTTTATTGTGATCCCAATTTTTCTTCAAAGAAAAGGAAAAACTGACTAACAACTTCATATAGAGAGGGAAGAAGCCCACAATTAGCAGAAAACTCATCAAATAGATGGACAGAGTGGAAGGGCTTGTTTTATCTGATTTTAACACATGTTATACACATATTATGGCAAAAGATTGTAGGAGACTTGGTAGGGCTTGATCAAGGCCAATGTAGCTGTGAGGAATTACTGAAACCCAAATGAAGGCTGAACATAATAGTGGGACAAGAGCAAAGTAAAAGGAAACAGGGGAAAGAACTAGGAGACAAAAGTCATCTATTGAGGTCTAAATATAGGCATGTGCATATGTAGATATATTTATATATGATGATGGGGAAATAGATGGATATTCAGATATTTATAGGTTTAGTATTAAGGTAGCAGATGGACATAGGGTCTCTATTCAAGTACTTCCTCAATGCAAGAACACTTTTTTCTATTAAACTGGCATTCGATAATGCTCACCTTTCTGACACAATCACTGAAGACAAATGGAGGCATAATCAAAAGTGGTGAAAAATGCTGATAGTGCCCGACAATCAAAAGATATTGTGTCTGGTGTCTTAAAGTCTTAAGAGTAAACAAGCAGCCATCTAGCTCAGAAGTCACAAAGCACACTAGCTTGTGTGATCACGAGATGTCAATCAGATCAAGTATCAGGCATCAAAGAACAAAAAATCATATGACTGTGTATGAAGGAGAGTGCAGAGTGGTGAACCAAAGCCGATCTGTAGGACGTACTGGGCATCGCCTTACAGTAGGGTTGCTATGAGGAGAGTAGTCAACTAGTATGCAGTATAGCAACGATGAAACATGCAGTTTTCCTTTAGTTCTTTAATGTTTCTCCCCCTTCCCAGGACCATGATCCCAATTCCATCTTACAAATGCAGCTAGACCAAAGCAGGTACACTGGTACAGATAAGAATTGGAAACAGAGGGAAACCAGAAGAGATAACCCCCTCAGGATTAATAATTAGAGTAGCCATACCAGGAGGGAAAGGGGAAGTTGGGGGTCGAAAGGGAGAACCTATTACAAGGATCTACATATAACCTCCTCCCTGGGGGATGGACAACAGTAGATGACTGGAAATGTCTGTCAGTATAAGACATGAAGAAATAAAAATTATTTATAAATTAACAAGGGTTCATTGGGGCAGAGGGAATGGATGTACTGGGAAAAATTGAGGAGCTGATACCAAGGGCTGAAGTAGAAAGAAAATGTTTTGAGAATGATGATGGCAACAAATGTATAGATATGCTTGACATAATGGATATACATATGGATTGTGATAAAAGTTGCATGAGTCCCCAATAAAATGACTATTTTTAATAAAGAAAACAATTATGTTAAACTGTATGTGTGAACTCTGACCAATGCACATGTGTCATAATACCATAATTATTTCTAATCAACTTATTGGAGGGAATAAATTTCATGGGATATATAATGTTGCTCCTATTATGGGCTGTCAAGTAAGTTCTAGCTCATAATGACCCTATCAACAAAAGAGCAAAATGCTACCTTGGCCTGGCCTATCCTTACAATTCTTATTATATGTGAGTCCAGCATTATCCTTATTCCAATATACCTTGTTCAGAGTGTTCCTTCAGTTTTTGCTGCCTTTCTACTGTACTAAATATGATGTCCTTTGCCAGGGACTAGTCTCACTTAATGACATGCCAATGATACATGAGATGAAGTCAAATCATCCCTACTTCTGAGAGGCATTATGACTGTACTTCTTTTAAAACATATTTGTAGTTCTTTTGGTTAATCCTGGTACTTTCAATATTCTTCTTCAGCATCAAAATTCACATGAATAATTTCTCCTTCATTCTTTCTTATTCAATGTCCAGCTTTCACATGTATATAGGACAATTGAGAATACAGCTGTTTCCTTCAGGAGAATATTATCTCTCAAATGATAGCCTTTGTGGTCAAAATTTAAAAGAGCTCTTTTGCAGCAGATTTGCTATATGCATAATGTGATTTCATGACTGTTGTTTCCATAAACATTATTTGTGGATCCAAGCAAGATCAAATTCTTGACCATTTCAAGGTTTTCTCTGTTTATCATCATGTTATCTGTGTTGAGTGGTAAGAATTTTGGTTTTCTGTACATTGAATTGTAATCCATATTGAAGGCCACAATCCTTGATCTTCATCCGCAAGTGCTTCAAGTCCCCTTATAGCATCCAAGGTTGTTTCATGGGCATATTTCCTATTTTTAATAAATTTTGTTGAAATTCTAATGTTGAATTCTTTCTTTACACTCCAACTTCTCAGATTATTTTATAGGAAACATATTGAATAAATATGAAGAGAGGATGTAACACAAACATACATCATTCCTAAATTGAAATTGAAATATTCCCTTGCACTGCCTGAAAGATTACACCATGGTCCATGTATTGATTCTATATGAGCACAAGGAAGTACTATATATGTGTGTGTGTATACACATATATACATATATAGAGAGAGAAAGAGAGAGAGAGAAAGAGAGAGAGGGAGGCAGAGAGACAGAGAGAGACAGAGAGAGAAATAGAGACTTTCAGAGAATTACCTCGCATTGTTCTGTGGTCACTGTGACATTTGGCATTGCTAGCACATATAGGACACCCTATAGTAAGCATATAGGACATGATACAACTGTCGCTTGAGTTTATGAGACTATAGCTCTTAAAAAAAGAAGAAAATCCCATCCTTCTCCAGAAGTGTGGTTGTTGGTCTTGAGCTGCTGAGCTTGCAGATTGCCAAGTATACTTAAATTTATTGTAAATGTCATTTTAAAAGTATGGAAAAAGAAAAAAGTTCAAAATATTTTGTCCGTTTAATCAAAAGGCTTCTAGCCAAGATGACTTTAAAACTATAAATCAAATAATTGATTTCCAATTGTCATATTTATTGAGTTAATGAATTCACAGTTGGGGTGGAAGAACAAAATGTGAAAAGATCCTAGTTTGAAAATAAGCATGTATTCCAAAAAACAAGCCCAGGCCATCCAGTCAATTCCCATTCATAGCAATCTCATAGGAAAGACTAGAGCTGCCCTTTGAAACTGCTAGTCTTTATGGAAATAGACAACCTTCTCTCTTTCCAGAAGAGCTTCTGTAGGAATCTCCTACTAACTTTGCAGAGAGTAGACAACTGATCACCCACTGCACTGCTGCCACCACCCCCGCGCCCCATATACACACTCTGTCACTGGGACGCTGAATCATGCATTATAGGGAGCCATTTTGTTAGTGCCAACCCATAAAACCCTTCGTACAGCAGAATCAAACACTACTTTGTCCTGGGCCATCCTGACATTTGTTTCTCAACTTGAGCCCATGGGTACAGAGATGGTGTCCATCCATGTTTGCTTGAAGGCCTTCATCTTGTTCTCTTGCCTTCTACTTTAGCAGGAATGAAGCCTTTCTTCCTTCTGCGACGATTTTCTCCTGACAAAGTCTCATCATCCTTGCTAGAGGGCAGCACTCTGGCTGGAATCTTTCAAGATGCATCAGAGAAACCAAGTTGAAAAACCAACCAAACCAAAACAATAACTATTAATTTATTAAAAACTGTAAACATGGATAAGTGACCTGAAAAGAACTTTTAAACAGACAAGGGATCGAAAAAGCAAGGCTTGTTTGCCTGTTAAACAGCAGACCAGCATCTTGCATGCATGAGCACGTCATTCAAAATTTTTAAAATGGGAAGAGGGGTAATCAGGTGTATGTTCACTTGTGAAATGTGTTCAACTATGAAAAACTGACAAATTTTGTAATCCTAAGTTTCTGCAAACATCTACTAATACAAGTCAGGTGACACTGAAAAGGTCTCTGATTTTCTCTATGTGATGTATTTCTAATATTTAAAATATTGGCAATATTGCTTTCTCTTTCTTGCTCAGTAGGTTGTAAAATTTTAATGAACTAAAGTATATATGTGCATTTTATAAAATATAAAGCAAATTGCATGATTTGTACTTATTATTTTGATGTTTCTTTGGGAAATATTAATATTTACATTTTCATAACTAACTCAGAATAGATTTCATTACTTCATAATAGTAATGTTTCATATCAGACACAACTTTCCCAAGAAAGCAAAGGCATACATGGATGTGTACCTGGATAGCTACAAGTAGATGTGTTTACATTTTTATGAAAATAATTGTACTGTAAAATAATAATTCTGTACTTTAAATACATTTGGAAAACTATTTTCTTGCATTAGATGGTATTAGAGGGTTAATAGCAATGCAAATGCCTAAATTCATTAAATGCCACTTTGTAATGTATATACTTTTAAAAAGCAAAGTTGCTCAAGCAGCAAATTCAAAATGACAAGGCTCTTTATATCTTATATATGGCATATTAATTTTGCAGCATTCCCAAGAGATGTTAAAAATAGTATGTCATTAAGTTATACTTTGTCAGACTTTGCTGACGTCTAAGTACTTACAAGTCTATGCTGACAAAAAACACAAAGAAATCAAAGAGGACATTAATATAAATAATAGAACAAGCAATAATTAAAATAATTAGCCTAATTATAATATAAATCGTATACATTTATAAATGTAAGCAATGCAACAATTGATAATATAAATTAATATAATTAATATAAATGCATATAATTGTTAATATAAATAATGGAAAGAACAGTCAAAACTCCTTACTAGCTGTCTATGTTACCATCACTTTAACATTTGATTTCTTACCTGCTTATGTTTCTCTTTTGATATCTGGAACTTTTGTAATTTTATTGAAACCATATTGATCCCAAATTATTGGACACACTCAATCTACTTTTAAGAATTTTTACGGAACTTTATTAATAATAAATTTTCTTATTTTCTTAGTAATCCCAGTGATATATGCATAGAGTATTTATTTTAAAAGTCACTAAGATATCTAATATTTTAACATAGCTAAAAAGACTGTACTTAAGCATTTTCATCTCAAAATCATATACTTCTTCAATGTAGATGTGTTAACTTCAAACAATATAATTAACTCAGTTACCAAGTAGGAAGATGTATGGGAATAATATGAGGTAATTACTAAAGAAAATAGCACTATGGCTAGTAGAAATACACATATAATTAGAGAAATGCAAAGTAAGGCAAAACATTAATATCATGTTTACCTATTAGAAAAGCAAATACTAAAATGGTTATGACATACAGAATGTATTAAAACTAACATTTTCATATTAGCATTCATATAGTGTTCATTGGTATAATCCTTATAGAAGAAAATTTGTCACTGTAGTAAAATCCAAATGATAAAGACGAAAGAAAAAATGGCAGATACAAAGTATTAATCGAACAATACAACATACCAGCCTCAGGTAACACAAATCAAGGGAAAAAATACATAGATATATAGGACACAAACAGCACTACTCACAAGGTCAATCCTCACTTATTAGCATGACTCGTCTCTGAAGACCTTGTGTGTGGCAGTCACCTAATCTGCTGTCAATTTGAGGATTAAGAGTATAGGGGTGGAGTCTAGCCTGTCAATCTGGAGATGGCCAATGAGATCTGTGTGGGCATGGCCTCCTGAGAATTCTGGGAAATGTGGTCCTTCCTTGTTGGAGGCAGAGACACTGTCTCAGCTCACTTCCTTGGAGGCGTTCTATTGACAACACCCCCTGGGAGACCTTGCATCTGACAAGACACATGCTGAAAGATCCTGAGCCCTGGAAACTGGAGGAACCACGGGAGACCCCTGGCAGTTTTGTACTGTTTCTACTGCCACTGGAAACAGAAGGCTCTGCACCCACTGGCTCATGATTGTTCTGGTGTCATTGTATGTGCTTCGGGAGTCTGAAGAAGGCTTTGTGGATTGCTGTCAGACATTTGGGCTAATGTTGGACTTGTGCATTTGATCTGGGCTGCGCTGGGATGTTTTCACAATGTTCATTTTCTCTTGTATATAAAGCTCTTTTTTTATTAACATATGCATGTCTATGAATTTGTTTATCTAGTCTACGTAGACTAACACAAGGTGGTTATACAAGATTGCTATTATGCAAGGAGGAGGAGAACAGAGAAGCAGTCTAGAAATCTAAAGACTTAGTTTGCCAACATTGCATCATTCTAAACTCCAAGACTCTGTTTGACTCGTGATAGTGGGTACCAGAAGCCCAGCAATTGCACTTGTGGTGCAGTTGGTGGCCCTGGGGCATAGATAACCAGAGTCAGAGATCAAGACAGATGTGTTTCTCTTGCCTCAAACTTCAGTGTTCATTACTACAAGGTGTATTTCATTGATGGGAAATATAGTCAGATTTATTACTATTGCCAGTATGAGAAATGTCTGGTACAGAGTTTCTCCATGAATGAGGAGTAGTTGTATTAACAGGAGACCCAGGGACCTAGTGGTTACCTGTTGGGCTGTGACATTATCAGCACTTTGCTAGAGAAAGATATGACATTCTATTCCTGGAAAAACTTGATAGCCTTCCCAGCTCATGGGAATAGTCCTACTCTGTCCTGTTGGTTGGATCTGAGCCCTCATCGACTTGATACCTTACAGTATGCATGAGGTGTGAGTTGCATATGGTGAAATGAAATTTCTTAACATGTTTTCCAATCCATGATTTTGAAACTGACACTAAATGATTGGGTGAAACCATGCAAATAGAGCATATGAGACATTAATAGAATGGTTGTCAATGTTAGTGACCACGCCACTGATTATCAGAGAGTTATCACAAAAACAGGAACAAAATGATGATCAAGGATGATCAAGGAAGGAGAATCACCACTAGAGCACATTTCAAATCCTTCGCCGAAGTAGTGGAGTCAGCAAGACCATGCCACTTTGAGAATAAAGACTGAGAAAAGAGACTACAAAATAGGAGATTAACAGTGAGTTTGAGATTGGGAGGCATAGCAGGGGGCAGGCTTCTTGTCCCGTGGATTCAGAAGCCACAGAGCAATGTGTCTTAGAGAATGTGAACTAAGGAGAAACTTGGCTACTAACTAAGAAGCCACATTGTTGTAGACCAATAATTGTATCCCTAATATTTTCTGATGCCGGATTCTGATAACCTATTATCTTTACTAATAAACCATCTTTGTTGTCTTGCCTGTGGTCCTGTGTAGCCATTGAAGCAGACCCCTCAGAGAAGTACAGTGCTATGAAGGAATGATTAGTGTCAGAATAGGATCAAAGAAAGAATGTGGGTAGAGGCTTGCCTGACTTCTGCTTTGTGATAGTCTACCTTGGACTATTATGGAGATGGATTCTCCTTCACCCTCATGTAGTGAGGTGCTGAGGCCTACTGACACTTTTCCCAGTAATGTGTGTCTTAGTCTCATTTGAATATCTTCAAAATAAAAAGTTCCATCACAACAGTGGCTTCAGGGCAGATCTACTGAACCAACTATTTTCAAGACAGAGAGATTCATTCATAAATGTGTGGTGCTTCTCTTCATTCCAAAGAGATAATCTTAATAGCTTTTCTCAATGCTACAGCACAACCAGGGGCTTATCATGAAGTCTTAAGAGAAAACTGTATGGGGAAAACAAGGCTTGCAGATTTACATCAAATTATCCCCATGTCCTCCCCACCCACTGCCCCAACCACCATGGAGAAGTATGATGCTAAAGCTATTGAAGAAGAGAAAAATCCTCAAAGAGATGGATTGACATAGTGATGACAGCTGTGGATTTAAACACAAAATTCTGAGTAAGTTGCAAGATCAAACAGTTGGTTGTAGTATTGTCAGGATGGTCACTGGAAGTCAGATTGACTTAATGACACATAACAACAATAAAATATGAGAACTTCAAACTCATTGCCATTGCGTGGACTCATAGCAACCCTATAGGAGGGTATAGAACTACACACGTGAGTTTCTGAGACCAACTTTATGAGAGTCGAAAGTCTGTCATTCTCCCAAGGAGGGTCTGTGCTTTCAAACTGCTGAATTGAGGTTAGTAACGCGTCACCAAGAAGCCACCAGGGATCCTTTGACTACAACAATGACATAGCAAAAGGATACAGATCTGTGTCAGCATCAAGAAGAAGGACACAATCAAGGTCTGGAGGGATGCCCAACATGAATCATCATGTCTTAATAAGCTTGCATTACCCTCTTTTCCAAGACCTTTTCTGAACTTTTGTATTCTAAGCTTTATTGACTAGTTCTGTCTGATAAGATGAATCATGCCTCCTGAGGCTAGTGAATATTCGCCTCCCCATATGAATCCTTCTGATCTGATCAGTACCTACTTGCTAGCACATAAGTGAGGTCTGGAAGTCCCAGTACCCCAATTATTTCAAGGATTATTTTTAAGGAATCAAGATCAAAGGAAATTTAATATTTGTTAAAGCTAAAGTTTTCACTCCAAACAGTGTAAAGGAGAGCCCCCAGTCATTTGTTTGCTAAAAACGTCAATATTTTTCAAATATATTAAAGTCAGCACATCCCACACCATATCATACAAGTATAATTAGAAGTTATTAGGCATGTGTAAATGTAGAAAAAGTATGTTCCATTGTCAAAAAAGAAGAAAGGTGAAGTTAAAAAAAATCTATCTGGATGACATATTTATTGGAATTTCAGATGAGAACTTCAAAACTATTATTATAAATATATTAGCTCATTTAAAATAATGTATATAATATTGGTTATGAGATTAGGAATATCAGGAGTGGTATGGAATCCTTTCTTTCAAATCCTTTTTGTGAAGAAGTAAAATGAAACATTTCAAATGAAAATGTATACTTTTCATAACATGTTTACTGGAATTAATAACTGAGAAACATTTCAGAGAAAGAATGTGAGTACTTGATAGGGATAAAATAATTGAAAGAAATGAACAGTCACAATAACCTAGGGGATAGTAACAAAGACTATTAAGTATATATATATATATATATATATATATATATATATATATATATATATATAAGTAACTGGTAAGTATCACAGGAGAAAATAGAAAATCAAATTTTGGCACTAAGGATTAATTAAATAAGCACACTTGTCCAAGCAGGTAAAGTAAAGTAGAACACACTATAACAGAATAAAACTGCCCAAAATTGAGTATAAAAAGAATATTCTGAAAGTTGTTAATGATAATAGAAAAATAGAGCCACCAAAGGTAAATCATACCAGAAGTACAACAAGAAACATGACAAGGGTTTCACCATAGATTAACTGTTGGCCAAAGACAATGGGAGTAGCGTTTTCTAAGTGTGTTGGAGAGAAAACAAAGCTGCCTACTGAGAAATTTATCGAGGTAAAATATTCCTTAAAAATGGAGACAAGAAAAGAAATGGTCAGAAAGACAAACTCAAAAAGAATTGTTCACTAAGTGATTAGAAAGATAAAAAAGAGTAGAAAAGAATAAGATTTATGATGATGAACAATTAGCATGGAAGATAATTCTAAAATGTAACTTCTTGTATTATAGTAGGGAAAGTGAAATGTTATTCCTACAAACTCATAGAAACCTATATTAAATAAAAACTTCAAAATGTGATTTTTCCTTTCCCAGCATAATAATCCCCATACAGGCAGTGATTTCAGCTCTGTAACCTCTCCTAAGGAATTCAGTGCCCTTGTGTTCTATTCAAATAGAACATTGAATTTTGAAAACAAAAAGGAGTCTAAAGAAAAGGTCAGGGTTGTGGGATGGATGGCTCATATTTCTCAGGTAAATCTCATAGTGCTTGCAACCCTGGAAGATTGAACTGGTGCATTGTTTTGGGCTGGAGTTGGGTAGCTTGCGATGATGTTTCTGCTTTTTTCTCGTCGTGTGTTTTTTTATTTTTTTAATTTTCTTAAGAATATATTTGATATATTTAAGAAAACACATCAACATTCACCTTTGAAATTTTTGAATAAAGGTGGCTTGTGATCTCTTTTACCTTGAAATTTTAACTGGCCGAATAGGATCTTCTCAAAAGTTCCTGCTTTGATTAGACTCTTTTCTTTCTTTTGCAAAGCCATTATAATGAGACCAAAACAAGTGTTTGGATGGGAAATTTTATTGGTAGCAATCATCTAATCACAATACATAATTTAATGTGTTTAGTTTGAGGCAAACTTCCCTCTGCCTATATGAACTTGTAGCAATATTTATTGACATCTTTGGCAATGACACCACAAATTATATTAATTTAAGGTAGATCAAGGATGTACTTCAATGCCTATAAAACTTAGTTGAGGGAGAACCAACTTCAGGGTTCTACACGCAACCTCCTCTCTGGGACATGGACAACAGGGAAGCAAGTGTTGAGGCACATTGGACAGTATACAGTAAGAAAAAAAAATAATTTGTAATTACTAAGGGTGTAAGGGGGAGGGGGGAGGAAGGATAATATAGGGAGCTGATATTGGGGACCTGAAGGGAGGGAGGATGTTTTGAGAGTGATGATGGGAATAAGTGTGTAAATATGGCCTGCATACATTTGATGTTTGTATGGATTGTGATGGCAGTTGTATGAGCCCCCAATAAAATGATTCAATTTAAAAAATCAGGAAAACAAAAATAAACTATAATAAACCTAAAAAACTTAGTTGAGAGTTAAAATTAGTATATGTGCTGCCAAAGTGAGCACTAAGAGTTAAAATTAAATTCAACAGAGGAAATAAAATGGAAAACTAAAACCCTCAAACAACAAATAGAAATGCATAAGAAGCAAGCACAATTGGGACAAAGAATAAATTATTAGAAAGACATATAGCAAAAAAGTAGAACTATACTCAGAGATGTGAATCATTATATTAAACATAAATGGACTAGTCATTAAAGAGTCTAATCTGCACAAGTCAGCAATTCATCTATTGCAAGTCATAGTTGGTCTATGTAGCTATACTTTCCCTTTTTCAACAACATTTCAAATTCTGTACCACTCACTAAACTAATGTGTAATATGCATACAAGGTCAGAAGTTTGCAGGCACCAGCCAGCTCTGCAGGGTAACATGTGGGGTTCTACTCTTGCGAAGATGTAAAGCACTGAGACTCACGGGGGCAGTTTTCAACTATCCTATAAGGTCACTGTGAGTCTGCAGCTTGCCATTGCTCACTCATTGCCTTTCAATGAATAGCTATGAAAGTGATGCCCCAGCAGGATGATTGATAATGCTCTCTAACATATAATGACACGATATCTTTGAGGTGATACCAGAAACATATTAACTGTAGATGCATGAATGGATTTGGGGCTTGCACTTAATTCTAATACCAATCTTAGATCAATTAGTTCAGCTCCCTTTCCACTCTCCTGACGTGACTTTCCCATCAGTATGCCTCATCTTTCTAATAAGGATTTCAACTCATCCAGAGGGACCTTTTCATCACTTTGCATGGCAGCCGCACAGTAGTCAACCTCACCTTCTCCCATAACAATTTGATCCTACCCAACTTGAGAAGCCCTCTGCCAAAGTGACCTTCAAGAGCTGATGATGTCTGGTTTATTGATACCAGTCAGACTCCCTACCAGGCTATCAGCCATGCAGATTGGATGCCCACAAGATGAGTTCATGTACACCCCATAGATTATTCCTACAGCAGCAGACACATACAGTATTTGTCGTTTTGTGACTAAGTAACTTCACTCAGCAAAGTGTCTTCCAGGTCTCTTCATGTCATGAGATGTTTCACGGTTTCATCACTGTTTGGGGGGAGATGAAGTATTCCATTGTGTGTTAATACCATAATTTTTTAATCTAATTTCTACTGATGTGAACGTAGGCTGTTTCCAACTTCTTGATATTGTGAGATCTACATAGGAAATAATCCTTGAGTGATAGTGTAGGGACTGGAAGCAGTAACTTATAGGCTAAATTTAGTTCATTACCTGCTTTATTACTACTCACAAACTATGACTTAGTTTTTTAATTTCAAGACTTTAATAAAAATTCAAAGACTAAAATAGTGCTCAAGGGAAAAGGCGGACGATTGGAGAACGATAATAGAAGTGGACATGTGAGGGTGCTTGGCACAGTATGTTTATTTATGTATTATGAAAAATGGTGTATGCACCCCTAATAAAATGATTTTTAAAATAGTATGTAATATAAATTTACATTCAATTCACAATTCTATAGACATATATAAAATCTTACTGAAATACAGGATAACTAGGAGCTAAAGAGTAAGAAAAGGCATATACTATACAGCACTTGGGGGCAGTGAAAAAAGGAGTGCCTTCTATCAGATGGAGACACTGTGCTTGCAACAATGAGATCAAACTATGAACAACTGTGAGCACTATGGAAATCCAGACAATGTTTCCCTCAGGTGTACATAGTGTTGCAAAGAGAGAAACCAACTCAATGGCACCGAGCAACAGCATCCAAACGTTGGACAACATAAAGCTAACACAGTTATGCCTGTGCTAATATCAGGAAGAGTAGGTTTTTCAGCAAGGGGGATATGAGCAGATGCTGGAAAAAGAAGACAATGTTGCTATGAGATCTATTTCAACCCAGAGAGGCCCTAATAGGATGAACTAGAACTGCCTACTAGACTTCCAGGGCTGAACTCTTCTCCGCGTCACACAAGGAGCACAATGATAAGATGCTTGCCTGCCACATTAACGAACTGCTGTTGCAATCCACCAGCTATTCTGAAATAGTGAGTGAGAGAGAGCAATCTGCTTCTTTAAAGATTTATAGCTTTGGGGACCTTTTGAGATTGCTTTCTGTGGTCTCCTAGTGTCCTCTGATTCTGATTCTGAGTCTGTTCAAAAACAATTTTTACAGAAGTGACTCAGGCATCTTAGAAAAGTGTTGCTCATGGTTACTTTTCACGAAGCTTTTGGTTAGCCAATCATTTAACCACTCTGTATGTGTTAGTCCAGGTAGATTAGAGAAACAAATTCATAGACACTCATCTGGATATAAGGGAAAGGTTTATATATACAAGATGAATGGAACATTGAGAAAGCATCCCAACCCAGTCCAGTCCAAAGGCATAAATCTGATATTAGCCCATATGTTCGATACCAGTCTATAATGTCTCCTTCCAACTCACGAAGCGTGTGCAGCAGAGACATTCCGGTGATGCCAGGGATCTCCCCATGGCTCCTTGTTTCCAGGATTCAGGGTTCATCAGCAGTATTCATTGGCGGTGGGAGCTTCGCAGCGCTGGCAGGGGTCTCTCTGTGGTTTCTCTGGCCCTGGAAGTCTGGTTCCATCAGGGCAAGCCCATGTGGCTTCTCCGGCTCCTCTATTCTCCCGGAATCAGGACTGATCAGCATGCTTTCATCTCATCTTGTCAGTAGTTCACCTCTCTGAGACTGAGAGTCAAGTTTCTCTTCTCCAATTGGGAGATTGGAGATTTCCGCAAGATTTCCCATAAATCTCAAGAGAAAGCCATGCCCGTACAGAGGCCTCATTGACTACTCATTGGTTATCTCCAGATTAACAGGCTAGACTCCACCCCTACTGCCCATTCATGAAATTGACATGATGAATTGGCTGCTATACCTTATAAAGAGATATAGGAGCCTTGGTGGTGTACTAGTTATGGGTTGGGCTGTGATCTATATATTTGGCAGATCGAAACCACCACCAACAGCTCCACAGGAAAAAAACTGGACCTTCTACGCCATAAATAATTACAGTCTCAGATATCCACATGTGACTGTGAGTCAGCATTGACTCCATGACAGTGAGGTGTTTTTGTTTGCTTTGTTTTTTTTTAATCAGAAATAAATAAAGAATTCATAAAGATAAAAGTGCTACTGTCTTTTCTAAGAGTGAGCTCAGGAATCTACATTGAAACACAGTCTGTGGGTTCTGTAGCAAAATCAGGTATGGAATAATTAGAATAGCAACCTAATTCCTAAGCATAGAGCAGAAGAATTACAAGATGCACAGGATAACATGGGGTCACACGGGGAAATTAGTAAGAGTGTAAGTGATTAAATAAGCTACAGGAAGGACTATCATTTGGAAACTACAAGAAGAGATAACTGGGTTCTGCCTACACAGTTTGAGGAGCTTTGCACAGAGATTTATAAATACTTTGTAAATTAAAGAAATTAACTACCAGCATCACTAAACTGAAAGTACCACCTACACCACTTGTACAGTTTTCTATTAATAGTGAGTGAAGTATTAGCTGCCAAGACCCTGGAATAAATTATTATGGAATTCAAACTTACAGGGATGAGTTACTGCCTCTCATATGCACTTTACTTGTAGCAAAAAATACCATATTTGGAATCAATCTCATAGTCCAACTATTTCATGCAGTTACAATGACATAAGAGCTGACTTACAGCCCAAAGTTTTGTAGAAATTGGGTGGAGAGGATAACATGAATAATCATTCAAATATAGATGGGATAGTGTACATTGGGTATTTTTTATGCCCTTTTTTGGTCTCATTTCTGTTTTTAAGAGTATAAAATGCACCCCTTGTTTTAAGGGTGAGTCAATATTTCAGGGTACTATTTATTAATGACAAATGAGTTCAGTATTAATTACATAAGAAGTATCAGAAAACATGGTGGTCCACACTTTTAACTCTTTATATATTTCTGTAATGTAGAGAAAGTCTGAGTTAGAAAGATTTCAGATTAGGATGACTGACCCCTAATTAATATTATTATAACCTTTGGTGGCAAATAATAAATACAGTGGGGATTGCTTAATCAAAAATGAAAACTTACTATCCAACAGTAATAAAATGGTAATTCACAGGTCATAAGGGTCTCAGGTGGCCAGGTTCTAGGAAAATAACTGGAATCACCGTATGATCGCCCTCAGGATGCTCTTCAATGATAACTTTGGGGCTGTTTCCTTGTTTGATCTTGTTACTTACCAACTTCCTTTCCATAGTGGGGAATAGCTGCCTCTAGTTTTTTAATTTAGATTTTTCTAATGTTACATATGAAAAAGAAAGAAAAAACATTCTATTATAGTCCAGATGAATGGTTACACAACAAATTAGTTTCCCATTCAACAATTTACATATATTTGTTCATCATATTAATTGAAATCCCCTCAATTAAGCAATATCTTTCCCATTTCTACCCTGGCTTCACAGTTTCCATTTACCCATCATTGCTAGTCCTTCCTGCTTTAGGAACTTTGGTCTTGGGCAAATGCTGCCATTTGGTCTCATCTGCTTATGAGAAACACGTTCCTCACATGTGGTGTCATTTGCTTTGTATTGCTTGGCTAAAAGGCAAAATGTATCAGAGGTCACAGTCCTGGGAGCTACTGAAGACCACAGTCTTGGTAGTCATGGTTTTGAATTTCATTTAAAAATTTTCTCTCACTCTGTTTTGGGCCTTTTATTGCCACCCTAACCAGAGCTTTCGATAGTAGTAGTCAGGTACTACTGGTTCTTCCACGCTTTAGCTTTCGAAATCGGAGTTTGCTTGATTATTTAGTTTGTATCCTTTTATTGGGGGCTTGTACATTGTTTCTCACTATATATAAATATATATACTGCACCATGCTTCTTCCCATGTCTGCTGCTGTCATCATTCTCTGAACCTCCACCTTACCACCTACCTAGCACCTAACATCAGCCTCCCATCCCTTCCCCTCCATCCTTGCTTCCCACTCCCGCGCCAAACCGCAATACTCCATAAATTATTGTTGTTTTGTCATAACTTACACTGCCCAATGTCTCCCCTCACCCTCTCCACCAATGTCTGTCCCCCCCGTAGGAGGTTATGTGTAGATCCCTGTGGCAGTCATTTGCTTATGTTAATTTTATAATTGAAATATAGGGGTGGAGTCTGGCCTGTTAATCAGGAGAAAGCCATTGAGTAGCTGATGAGGCCTCTGTGTGGGCATGGCTTTCACCTGAGACTCCTGGGAAATCTCGTGGTATTTCCCTCGTGAAAATGAGAAGCTTTCTTCCCCAGTTGTTGGGAGTTAGTCTGAGAGATGATTAACCACAGGCAACACAGAATGGCGGTGGCTGGGAGACTTGTGTAGCCAGTGGAGAGACCACACCACTTAGCCCTGATGAAGACAGACCTCTGAAGCTGGAGTGGCATATTGTTGATGGACCAGAGCCCTGGAAGCGAGGAGCCATGGGGAGACTCCTGCCAGCACCAGAATTCTGCACCCACTGACCTGTGACTTCCTGAGTCAGAAGCAGACTTTTTAGACTGATTTCGAGCGTGTGGGTTATTATTGGACTTATGACTTTGCACTGGACTGGATTGGGATGCCTTCTTAGGTTCACATTTCTTTTGTATATAAACCCTTTCCTTATACCTATATGTGTGTCTCTGAAATTTGTTCCACTAGTCTATCTGGACTAACTTGATCCCCGAAGTTGGCTTTTCCTCTCTACCCCACTTTTCCTCCACCCATCCATTAGCTCCACTCCTGCTACTGGCCCCAAAGGGTTCATCTGCCCTGGGTTCCCCACATTTCCATTTCCCATCTCCACAAGTGTACCTTCTCTAGTCCAGCTGGATTGATAAGGTAGATTTGAGACCATGACAACTGGGGGGAGGAAGCCTTCAGGAACTAAAGGAAAGTTATATGCTTCATTGCTGCCTGACTGCACCTCACTGGTCTGTCTTCTCCCCCACAACTCCACTGAGAGAGGGTGTCCAATTACTCACAGGTGGGCCTTGGGTGCCCACTTTGTTCTCCCCACCCCCCATTCATAGCGATGTGATTCTTGTTATTTGATGCTTTATACCTGCTCCCTTCAGCCCTAACCCCCCCCCCCATGCCCCCATGATCACACATGCTAATGTGTTTCTTCCATGTGGGCTTTGTGGCTTCTGAGCTAGATGGTCACCCATTCACCCTCAAACCTTCGCGATCCCAGGTTCTTTATCATTTGGTAGCTCGATGCCTTCAGATTTCCCCTCTCTGTCTGCGTCTGCTCCCTTTTGTCTTCAATGATCTTGTAGGGAGGGTGGGAAAACAGTAATATGATTCTGAGCCCTGTCCATCATGCCCAGAATACTACACCCTTGCAGAAAGCTATGCCAGAGGGGGACAGGGCAAGCAACAACAGAACCTGTCATATGTCTCCCTACAGAAGCAGACAAAGACAGAGGACATTTGGTGGGGGGGGGGAGGTCATATGCTGGGGAAGAAATGTGCTCTGAGTCCCCCAAATGGACCTAATCAAGAAAGGAGCACTACTGGTTGGACAGTCGGGAGGAGAGATAGAATGGGCTGATGGTTCCTGGGGGGACGCCGGGGAGAAAGGAGAGGAAGTGGGGCCTGGACAGACTTGGGGATGGGGAACAACTTGTGGTCCGCAGTTGGTGGTAGGAAGGGTGTGGGAGACCCAGTGGGCCCAGTGTAATGTAATAAAGAAGAAGTACAGAAACCCAAATGAAGGCTGAGCATGACAGTGGAACAGCATGAAGGCAGAAGGAAATAGAGGAAGGAACTAGAAGTCAAAGGGCACTTGCAGGGATCTAAACATAGACATGTACATGTGTAAATAAAAGCATATATTATAAGGAGGGAATAAATCCAGATACATATATTTATATGTTTAGAACTAAGGTAGAAGCTGGACCTTGGACCCCTACCCAGGCGCTCTCCCTCAAGGCAAGAACACTTTGTTCTACAAATCTGGCATTTCAGAATGTTCACTGGCCCAATGTTATCACTGAAGTCCAATAGGTTCATAAGCAAATGTGGTGAAGAAAACCCATGTGCCCAGCTACCAAAGGATATAGAGTCTGGGATCTCAAGGCCAGAAGATAAACAAATGGCCATCTAGTTGAGAAGTTTCCAAGTCCACATGGAAGAAGTGACCATGAGGTGTCAAAAGGACCAGCACTCAGGCATAAAGCAGGAAAACATCATATCACTGTGAGCGATCTCTCATGAGACAGTCATTTAGGACATGTGGGGACTGAGCAAGAGTGGTAACGATAGCTGATGGTACCCAGAAATCAAAAGATACAACATCTGAGGACTTAAAAGTTTGAGGATGAACAAATGGCTATGTGCCCCAGGAGCAAAAAGCCCACCTTAGAAGAAACATACAAGCCTGTGCAACCATGAGATATGGAAAAGACCAGATATCAGGCATCAAAGAACAAAAATCATATTACTGTGTGATTAGTTCTTTGTATTGCTTCTTTGAGACTTTCCTTAATTTATCTTTGCTCTGGACAGTAATAGCTCAATAGTTATACATCAGATGGCCACTCACAGGATTTTAAGGTACCGATCACAACTCACCAATTTGTTTGTAAAACATTGTGTTTACAGAGTAGGTTATGCTAAGAGTTTAGACTCTTCCATTGAAGAGTAGAGCCTGAAGGCAGAATCAACTTTAGATTGCTTCCTAAGGAACTATAGGAACTGGTTGTGTCAGTCTGTAACATCTCTAATTCTGACTGCATTGTGGCCTTTAGTTTTGCAACCGTGTCTTGAGAAGAAGTCTCACTGTTCTTATCTTCAAAAATCCATCAGTAAAACCATATAAATAGAACATAAGACATTTCTCTAGAAAATTTGGATGTGGAGTAAAGTTGATAAAATAACCATTTTGTAAAATGCTTCTTCATTCAACAAACAAAAGTCTTCAAATTGTTATTAACTTGCGTACTATGCACAGGATTATTAGGCAAAGTTGAATTAATTCATGTTTGTTTATTGAACAGAGGCCTTTTTTAGTGCTAGGGATGTCAACTCACTTTCTATTTTTGGAGGATTATCTTCATCTTCTTACTGGGAAACTAAACTCTCCTTGAAGTAGGAAAGCTAAATGAGCTCGGTGATCACCTTAACCATTTCCTTATCAGCATAGTTCAGAACATGCAACTTCAGTGGGTATTATGGATTAAATTGTATCTGTCAACAGATATTGTGAAGTCCTATCCCTCTATACCTCTTAACTTGACCTTGTTAAAAGTAAGGTATTAAGATGTTATTTGTTAAGAAAAGTTAAGTTATACCCAAGGGTGCTGTAGCCTGATTCCATGATAGGTGTCCTGACAAAAAGATAAGACACAGAGAAACAGAGGGTAGAAGGATAAATGAATGACCTGGAGAAATGCTTATACAAGCCAAGAGATGCCAAGGACAGTCAGAAATCACCAGAAGCTACAAAAAGTCAAAGCAAGATCTCCTCTTACAGACTGCATTAAGACCCTGGCCTTCTAACAACTTGATTGAGAATTTGTAGCATCTATACCTATAAAATAATATGCTTCCTTTAAGCCATGCAGTTTATTGTACTTTATTATGATGTTTTAAACAATAAAGATTAATTCATGAGGACATCAGAAACATAAACTAACTCCAAGTTGGAGAGAAAAGAAGTTTACTGAACGGCCACACCAGCAGGGATCCTGACAGAAAATCAGACTGTCTTGTTGGAGTCCCAATTGTTCTCAGGAGCAGATTACCCCACCTTTCTCCTGCAGAGGGATTGGTAGATTCAAACCATGATATTTCTGTTAGTGGTCCCCCCTTAAATTGTCTAGGCCACTACCATTCCTTGGTTAGATAAGTAGATATGTGATAAAATATATTAAAATATTATTTTGAAGATTTCACATGGTAGATATATGAATATTTAATACAGCATTCTAAATGTTCTAAAACATTCAAAGCTATACTCTTCACCATGCATATTTTCATAGTGAAATACAGGAAAATCTAGAGACAAATTGAAGCCCACTAATGTGAAGAGCGTGTTCTCAGTGAAGTTGCTGGTCAGTGAAGAATATGGAGGAGTCTACATCCCTAGCGTCCCTGGGGATATTTTCACTGCTTTCAACTCATATGACTTTGGAACTTTGAGTGCATTTAAGCATCAAAATCATCGTTTACACTGGATCACCTAAAACATGCTTATTTCAAACTTAAAATTAAACAATGAATAGACAAGCATTTTAGAAATACAAAACAATTTAAGAAAATATAAATTGATCTGAATATTCACTACTCATACAATTTTTAATATATCCTTATAGAATTTGTTTTTAATTCCCATCTACAAAGTGAATACACTGTGGCAAAAACATAGGCAGCATAGAGTATGTTCTGTCATATAGTTAATCTGGCCCCAAGTCCTGTTTTTATAATGCAAATTAGTCAATTGCCATCTGAACCTTATCATGACAACTATTTATTTTTACCTTTCATATTCTTCATTGACCTATTCCATTGTAGTTTTTGCTCTATTGACTTTTTCCAGTGTATTGTACATGTACTTCATAATACAATGTTATTGAATTGTACTGTCTCAATAGCTTAGGAATTGAGATGTTTATCAAGCACTTCCCAATACAACTGTATATGATACTCTAAAAGTGAAACAAAGAAAACAGAACATATTTTAAGAAATATGAAACATATAGCTTTGTTGAATCATTAAGATAATCAAAAGTTATATTTTATAATGAAGAAACTGTAATCTGGGGTAGGAAAAAGAAAGATAAATGTGAGACTAATTACATGAGCAAAATGTATAGTGTCCTGTCATCCATACTGTTAACTATCTAATTTGAAGGCAAGCTGTTCTTACTTAGGAGCACCCTTAAGAGGACAGAGCAAATGCAGAGAGGTAGAAGGAGTAAGAATCTTATTAGATCACCTCAAATAAATCAATTGTTTCTCTGGGCCTCAGTTTCATAACCTTGAAACATTTAAGAGGACTAAACTAAAGTAGTGCTTTATCTAGTGCCTGACATATGCTCAGGAAAGGTAAGAGATAACAGCTATTTGTATGTTACTTTTGATTTTCACAATGGTAGACTATTTACAGAATGGAAATATGTGGAAAATGTTCTCAAAAGAACTTTCAATATTTGGGGTAGATAGTTTTCAAATTCCTGATACTTTTATTAAGCCCTTTGTGGAGGTCATGTATTCATGATGTCAATTTCATGATTGGGATGTAGGGCTGGAGTCTAGTCTGCTATTCTGGAGATAGCCAATGAGTAGCCAATGAGGCCTCTGTGTGGGCATCGCTTTCTCCTGAGACTTCTGGGAAGCCTCGTGATATTTTCCAATTGGAGAAGAGAGACTTGACTTTCAGTCTCTGGGAGTCAGTCTCAGAGATGACAAACTACTGACAAGATGAGATGACAGCATGCTGATCGATCCTGATTCCTGGAGAATGAAGGAGCTGGAAGAGAAGCCACATGGGCTTGTCCTGATGGAACCAGACCTCTGAGGCCGGAGAAGTCACAGAGAGACCCATACTGCTGATGGACCCTGAGCCCTGGAAATGAGGAGCCATGGGTAGACTCCTGCCAGCACCGGGATGCCTCTACCCCAGCTGGATACACAAGACTCTGCACATACTAGCCTGTGACTTTGTGAGTTAGAAGGAGACTTTATAGACTGGTATCGGATATATGGGCTAATATCAGACTTATGACTTTGAACTGGACTGGGATGCTTTCTCAATGTTCCATTCCTCTTATATGTAAACCTTTCCCTTATATCCATATGCATGTCTATGAATTTGTTTCTCTAATCTACCCAGACTAACACACCCTTTTTGTTCATAAATGCATATATATATATATATATATATATATTCAGCTTATACAGGATCTGATGAAACAATATCAGAAGTTGTTCAATCTTATCCAATGAGGTTGTTTTATTTTTTTTAAGTTAAAATAGTGAATCACATCTAGTGGATTGGATTCATGGATAAAGCACGATTCTTTTATCTCTATTATGGACTAGTGACTTGGATACATTTATGTGTAATGCATCATTAAAGGAAGTAATTACTTCATTCTGCCAATATAAAAGTTTTTTTTTCATTTTTTAAGTTAACAGTTTCCCATATGTGTAACACAGCCATTGATAATCTGATCAGTGCATTTGTAAAAAAAGAAAAAGAAAGAAAAGGTCTTTGTTTTTCTTTCAACCACAAAGAGGAACAACTGATAACATAAATTTTGGAATTGTTTTCTAATGGAATTTCCCTTCCAACCCACATTATGTGAATCAACTGACATGTGGCAAGGAGCGACCTCACAGATGAATCAGTAATGGCAATTGCACAATTGGTGAGTTTTGCAGCACAGGTGCTTGGATTGGTATTGCTTGCCTGCCAGTAATATACAGATTTTTGGCAGACCAACATGCTTGTTAAAAGAAGCAGAAAAAATAAAAAAGAAGCAGCACAAGAGAGAGCATCTATTCAGTCAGCTGGCGCATATCTTTCCCTACAATGAGTAGCAATGTTCAGTCAAAATCACTGCTATCACTGTCTTGTAGTCTGTGAATCACTGTTAGATTTTTAACTCATCTCCTCAACCTGAGAGGACATCATTTGGGGTTAATTACTATTGTCAATATGAAAGTAATGTATTTCTTCATATCATGTTTACTAGTATCAACAAAAATGTAGGAAGTCACAAGAATTGAAAGCAATATTTTTTTCTCCACACTCCAGAATAAAATAATTCTCCAACAATAAGAAAAATGCATCTAGAGGGCTAGTTCAGTAATGATTCATTGTTTTGTGATTGATTTTCCAACATTTTTGATGTTTTGATTACTATTGTACAAGAATAATTACCATTTGCACTATTCTAATTACTATTATATAAGACTGATTACTATTTATGTATTGGTGGTCTGAAAATACTGCTTATAAACTTTTATCAGCATGCGTGCATAATAAGTTTGTCTTTTTTCACAGCATTGAGTTAATTCTGACTCACAAAGATTTCAAAAAGATAGAGTAAAACTGCCTTCTTGTGTTTCTGGGACTTTGTATTTTCACAAGAGACACTAGAGGGTCTGAACAATTCACCTTGTGGTTAGCAGCTCAATACATAGCCCATTATGCCACTAGGCATCATTTGAAGTTTGTCTTCAGTAAGCATTTATGCAGCAGGCTACATTCTAGAAATCCTCACAGGAATTAGAGGTAAACTCATACTTGAAGAATTCTTTATATAGTTGATGAGAATTAAATGTGATACCTTCTAGCAAAAGGTTCGAGGAATGCGACATTCATATTGCTAGTGGAGAAGCAATTGTATCTGCAAAGAACAGAGAAAGAGACAAAAAAACTGATGTATACTAACAACTTGTATGATGTATAGCTTTTCCTTAGGAAAATACAAAGATATGGGTAAATCAGAAAAGGGAAATGGTATGGCAGGTTTGTTTAGGAGATAGGTTTCACATATATTTTTTGGAATGCCTCAGAAATGTAGTTAGAGAGATCTTAGATTATAATAGAAGAAATAATAATTTATCCTAAGGTTTTGGGGATGTATTTTAATATTGGCAATTTAAATTGCAAGCATATCTAGAATAGAGTACAACACTTGAATCACACCTTAAACTAACAATTATTTACTAATTTCTGTGCTTACTCATCTGAGGCAATCCATCGTACCACAATGAACTGAAATAATCAAACCCCAAATCTGAGTCATTCTCAAATATTAATTACATTGCCTTCGCAGTGAATTATAGCTTGGATTTGTCACAGGGAAAGAAGATGGAGCCACCAAATACTTACCTATATCCATGATCTTCTTTGGAAATGGGGTATTCTTTTGTTATGTTAATACTATCATTTTGCAGTAGAGAAGGTTCATACCTAACCATGTAGAAGTGCTAAGTATAATAGACAGACAGACATAGACTAATGATAAGAAACATCAGAGCATGCACGTGTTCCTAAGGATGCCAACAAAAAATACCTCCCCTTAAATTCCCTGAGTGAACTTTTGGCATCCCAAACTGAGACAATAAACTGTTGTTCTTTAAAGCCCTCTATTTATGGTATTAGTTGCTATGGAAATACTGGTGAATAAGAGAGACTTGGGAAACAGAGATTGGAAGTTCGGCTCTAATAAATACCTAAAACATGTGAAGGGGTTTATGATTGGATTCTGGATAAATGCTGGAGGAATCTTAATACATATGGTAGAATCAATAATTCTTTGAAAGAATATTGGTAGAATTAGACTATTCTTAAGAAGGATCAGAGAGAAGCTTAGAAAAATGGCAGCAAGAGAGGTAGCTCATACATGGAGCTCCCTGAAGATCAGTGAGTGGAGAGGTTTGGTGGCCAAGTAGGAGTATCAAGCCTGTCTATTGATTTCCAAGACTACTCACAGCACTTCTCTGAACCAGAAACTGACTTCAACCTCATTTCCTGTGGTCTCAGGCCCATCAGCTACCTCTTTTGTGGTTCTCAGCCTGCCTACCTACCTGTGGGAAGTGCCCCATAATGAGGAACAGATCACGCAATACCCAATCCATCACCAAAATAAGCTCTACTGCACTTGGGCCAACACTTTCCATCAGACCACAGAATGCACAACAGCAAACAGCTGCTAAGGAGACCTGAGGGTGGCTGGAGCACAAAACATAGACCAAGGCAAGAAGAAAACCTCAGCAGGAAAAAGGTGAGGCATAAACTCTCAAAGAAGTTGGCTGTAGGTACCTTACAGAAGCACTAACACTAATCTCATGGAGAGCCCAAGGCTCTGAGACATCCAGGAAAATAGCATCTGACTCCAATAAATTGACCAAAAACAACAAGCTGATTCCACTGCTTCAAAAAGAAATGAAAAACAAAATCTAATGCCAGAGTACCCCCTGGACCTAATGGCAGTCATACAAATGCAGATGTTGACCTCCCACAGATATCAAACTTCAGAGTGCTGCTGAGTAATACAGGACATGAGGGAATCATTACAGAAAATGGATGAAATGATAGAGGAGATAACGGTCATGCATGAAAGTGACCGTGCCCAGCAAATAGAGGCAGAGAACTGTACCAGTGACTAGAGGCCTTGCACACAGAAATTAATAAAGATGAGAAAAAAATCTAAAAAGTCCATCACAGAAACCAAACAAAATCTCAGAGTTATGTCTGATCCAATAAGAAGGAGCAATATCAGAATAATTGGATTGCCAGAGGAATGCACATCAAAGAAATCAATGTCCAAAATAGTGATGGAATGCTTGGTGGAAAACTTACATAGCTTAATGAATGAAAACCAGGCAACCATCCAGCAGGCCAAAAGAATGCCAGTTATACAGATTCCCAAAAAGATGTCAAGAAGACATACAGTTGTTCAACTATCCAACTATGAGAGAAAGGAGAAAATTATGAGTGCAGCTAGGGAAAAACAGGCAATCACATGTAAAGGCAAGCATATAAGAATATTCGCAGA
Organism: Nesogale talazaci; assembly: GCA_004026705.1. Classification (NCBI taxonomy): domain Eukaryota; kingdom Metazoa; phylum Chordata; class Mammalia; order Afrosoricida; family Tenrecidae; genus Nesogale; species Nesogale talazaci. The sequence continues at coordinate 25,386 of PVJH01002287.1, forward strand.
CCTATCACTGGACACGATGAAGAAGAGGAGAGAGCAGAGCAACATATTCCAAAAATTGCAAGAAAATAACACAAACCGAAGAATACTCTATCCAGACAAATTATCAATCAAATTTGATGGAGAAGTAAGCATCTTCCCAGGGAAGGAAAAATCTCAAATAATACGCTTAAAGGAATCCAGCACTACAATTGATTCTCGTTGACCCAGTATGACAAAAAAACAAAGCACATATAAGAGACAGACACTTAGAACAAATTCACCCAGGGACCATCAAAGGAAAAACAGCTTCCAAGATAACAGTGGCTCAACGTTAGAAAGAAGACAAGAATGAACCACATACACATCCATAACCCATACAAAAGAAATGGAGACAGAAAGACACTATAACACAAGAGGGATAAAATGACATCACAGAGTCCACAGATAGATGTAATCATCCTGAATATCACTGGAATGAACTCAGGCATAAAAAGACAGAGTCTAACAGATTGTCTTAGAAAACACAATCTGCCTACAGGAGACACATTTCAAGATTGCAGACAAAAATAGGCTCGGAATGAAAGACTGGGAAAAAAAATAGCAATTCAAGAAAAGCAAGGGTTGCAATTCTAATCTCAGATAAAATTGATCTTAAAGTGCAAATCATAATAAGAGATTAATGACATGATATTATGCTTAAGGCAATCATAGACCAACAACCCACTAAGCATTCTAAACATTTACTCGCCAAAAAACAATGTTCAGAGGAATATGTCAATCAAATGCTCCAAAAGACAAAAGAGAAATCACAATTATAATATATGACTTGAATACAGCACTCACTGAGAAAGGGAGAGCACAGGGAACGAAACTGAAGAAGGAGGCTAAAGACCTAAACACTACATTTATATGATTTGACCTGCTAGATAACTACAGAGCTCTTCAACCCAATACAAAAAAAGTTCACATTCTTTTTAAGGCCAGACAGCACATATTTTAGATAAACACCATGTGAGGGCATAAGTTGAATCTGCATAAATTTAAGCACACTGATAACATACAGACCTTTCTCTGACCCCTGTGCCATAGGCTGGATATCAATAAAATGATGATGAAAATATGGACAAGCAATTGGAGTATGAATAATTCGCTATTGCGAAAGTAATGTGCACTGGCCCAGATCAGAGATGAAATTGGGAAATTCCTAGAAACCAATGAGAACAACAACAAAATATACCAAAACTTATGGGATATGGCAAATGCAGTCACTAGAGGAAGTTTCATAGGAATTTATGCATATAAAAAAAGGAAGAGAGATTTATGATTGATATGTTGTTACAAAATTTACAGCAGCTAGGTCAGAGTCAACAGGATAGGAATTTATGCACATATAAAAAAAGGAAGAGAGATTTATGATTGATGTGTTGTTACAAAATTTACAGCAGCTAGGGCAGAGTCAACAGGACAATCCAACTCATGGCAAAAGAAAAATAATAAAAATTAGGATTGAGATTCAGGATAGGGGAAATAAGAAAAATATGAAAAAAATAATGCTCCTAAAAGTTGATTTTTTTTTGAAAGGACAAACAGAATCTACAGACCTCTGGTGAACTTATCCAAAGAAAGGAAGGAACAAATTAAATAGCAGGTATGAGGGATGAAAGAGGGGTCATTGCACTGGACCCTAGTAAAATTAAAAGGATAATTATACAGTATTATGGAGGACTATACTCCACAGAATGCAAAAACTTGGAAGACATGGACAAATTCATGGGAAACCAACCCCTTCTTAGACTATTCCCAATGGATGTCAAGAATCCCAACAGACCCACATCAAAAGATGAAATTGACATAGTTATCAAGCGATTACCAACAGCAACAAACTCCCCTGAACAGATGACTTTACAGGAGAATTTGATCGAGCATTCAAGGAAAGAACTGACACCAATACTGCACAAACTCTTCTAAAACATGGAAAAAATGGCAAACTCCCAAATTTTTTCAATGAAACTAGTATAACTATGATACTTAAATTACAAGATTAAGAACTACAGACCAATTTCTCTAATGAACATTGATGAAAAAATCCTTAACAAAACATTGGCCAACAGAATACAAAAGTATTTAAATAAATAATTTACCATGGCCAAGTCAGATTCATACCAGGGAAACAGGGATGGTTCAGCATACAAATAACCATTAGTGGCATTCACCACATTGAAATGACAAATTATAAGAACCGCATGATAATATCAATAGATGCAGGAAAAGCTTTGACAACATCCAACATCAATTCCTTTTGAAGACATTCAAGAAGATAGAAATGGAAGAAAAATTTCTCAAAGTAATATAAGCTGAATATGAAAAGCCAACAGCCAACGTGGTAGTCAATGAAGAAAAGATGAACACAATCTACTGAAAATGGGGACCAGATAAGAATGTTCCTTGTCACCACTCTTATTTAATACCACACTGGAGGTTTTAGCTAATAGCATAAGTCAAAGAAAATACACTGAAGGTATTTGCCTGGGGAAGGAAGAGCAGAAGCAGTCATTACTCACAGATGATATTTCTTTATGTATTGGAAATCCTAAAAGTTCCACGAAAGAATTACTGAAAGCAATAAAGGAATAAAGCAGAGTGACAGGTTGCAAGGTCAACAAATATAAGTTTATCAGACTACTATACCCTTCAGACAAGGCTACAGAAGAGGAGATAAAAAAGCTTGTACCTTTCACAATAGCCAACCACAAGTTCAAATATGTGTGAATATGAGAACAAAAGATTTATATGAGGAAAACTAGGGGGCACTGTTAAAAGAAAACACGGGTGACAGCAACAAATGGAAGGACATCTTGTGCTCATGGTTTGGAAGACTCAATATAGTAAAGATGTCAGATCTACCCAAGGCATTATATAACTTCATTGCTATCCTGATCCAAGTTCCATCATCTTTCTTCAAATAATTGGAAAAATAGATTGCTAATTTCATATGGAGAAGGAAGAAACCCAGAATTAGCAGAGAACTCCTCAAGAAGGGCAAAGTTCGAGGGATTGCTTTACCTGACTGTAGCACCTATTATGCAACCACAATTGTCAAAGCAGTTTGGTAGTGGTATAATGATAAATATTCAGACAAATAGAAAAGGATTGAAAACCCAGAAATAAGATCATCATCACACAGACAATTAATCTTTGAAAAGGGACCCAAAATATCAAATGGGAAGCACATCCCCTCTTCAGTATGTAGTACAGGAAAAATAGATACATATCTGCAAAAAAATGAAGTAAAACCCTTGTCTCACTCCATGCACAAGAATAAATTCAAGGTAGATCACAGATCTAGAGGTAAAACCCCAAACTATTGGAACTATCAATGAGGGTATTGGAACAAATCTGAGAACTTTGACTCAGGGCATGCATAGGCTAGGGAAGGACACAAATGCAGAGGGGACACAAGTTGACAAGTAAGATATACTAAAGATAAAACACTTTTGTACATTGAAAGCATTTCCAAGAGAGTAATATGAGAAACCACAGAATGAGAAAATATTTTAGCAATGACATATCAGACAAAGGTTTTATTACTGAAATTTATAATACTCTACTAACCTACAAGATAAAAAGCAATTGTTCACTGAAAGGTGGGCAAAGGACCTGAGCATATGTTTCTCAAGGGCAGAAATCCAAATGGTTAATATGTATATGAGAAAATGTTCCATATCTCTAGCTATCAGAGAAATGGAAATTAAAACAACTATGAGACACCACATAACACCCTCAAAGGTAGCCCAATTCAAGCAATCAGAAAATAACAAGTGTTGGAGGGGCTGTGGAGAGATAGGAACTCTTGACCACTGCTGGTGAATCAGTAGGTATGTACAGTCATTATGGAAATTGATTTGGCAATATCTAAAACAGATGGAAATTGAGCTATTATGATGCAGCATTTCATCTACTGGGCATATACCCACAACAGTCAACAAAGAAACTCTGGCCAGACATCTGTACTCCAATGTTCATTGTGGCAGAGTTCACAATTGCATGAAGTTGGACACAGTCCAATATTTCCATCAACAGACAAATGGATTAAAAAACTGTGGTACATACATACAATGGAGTAACACACATCTCTAGAAAGCAGTGATGAATGCGTGAAGCACATTGCCACATGGAAAGAACTGGAGAAAATTATGTGAAACCAAGTAAGCCAAACAGAAAAGGACAAGTACAACGTGAGTCTGCTGAGGTAAACTTAAAAAATTCAAAGGGGCATAGGGAAGAAGTTACTGTGTATATACATTCCTGGGGTGAGTTCCAGGTAATATGGCAGGAGCCAGACAAAACCCAAGTATACAAATGTTCGCCAACTAAAAAGGAGTCAAGGGGAGTCGGGTGGGGAAGACATGAGTAGCATGGGGAACAGGGTACTAACCCACCCAAGGGAAGTGTGGTGTTTATGTTTCCATAGGGAAAGAGGGACCAGACTTCAACACAGGTTTCCAAGACGTGAATGTAACATGCTGGCATGAAGCAGGGAATAAATATAGAGGCTTGAGGGGTCTTCCCCCAGAAGAATTCATTTCAGAGTACAACACTGAAGCTACAGCTGAAGAAGGGGGGCATATCTGATCAGAGTAGACAGGAGCATAAGAGTGAGGAGGAAAGAAGAGTGAAGCACATTCTGGCCCACAAGGCCCAGAGAACAACATTTCTGCTCAGAGCAGCTGATGCACAGAGAGGACTACAGGGCTAACCCCACCATGAGACATGATGCTCCTCTCTGACTCATAGTACCATGAGGGACAACCCTAGAGACACGGGGCAGGAATTGTGCCTGCCCTGAACCCACCACACCAAGGTGAGACGCTGGGAGCGTGCAGCAAAGCGGCAACGGGAGCAGACCAATGAAGTCCCTGGGCAATACCAAAAATACACTGTGGGACCAGAGTGTGGTGCCCCATCTGACTTGACTGGAAAATACTCTAAAAAAACAACAAATAGACCTTGAACTATTTATAGCCTTTTTTTTTTGTGATTGGCTTTCTGTTGTTGTTGTAGCTATTGTTTCATTTTCTATTGTTGCTTTGTTTGCTTGGTCTTTTCATTCTGCCTATTGTTGTCTTCGCAAGTCTATTTGGATGGAATAGGCAGGATGAATAAGCCGGAAGAGAGAACAACAGGATTATAGCTCTGGGAAGACGTGGTAGATGGGGAGACAGAGGAAGGGAATTGGGCATTGACAAGCCTAGTGACAGGGCAACAGCAAGTAACTGAAAATCAATGGCAAGGGGTGTGAGGGAGGTCCAGTGAGGCTTGATCGAGGGCAATGTTACCAAGAGGAATTACTGAGGCCCAAATGAAGGCTGAACATGATAGTGGGACAAGAGGAAAGTGGAAAGAAGTAGAGGAGAGAATTCGAAGGCAAAGGGCATTTACTGAGCTATAGGTACAGGAATGTACACATATAATTATATTTATTTATGGCAATGGGGAAGTAGATGGACAAACAACCACCTAGCTGATAGGCAACGGAGCCCACACGCAAGAAGCATTGGCCCAGGGTCAAGCTGTATGCGGTCGGACATCTCCTTGCAGAAGGGTTGTAGGGAGAAGATGGGACATTCAGGATGCAGTATGGTACTGTGGGAACACACGGCTTTCCTCTGGTTCTTTGAGGCTGTCTTCCCCTTCTGTCGTGACCCTAATTCTACCTTACAAGTAGGGCTGGACTCGAGCATGTGCATGGGTGCTGGTGGGGACTGGAGGCACAGGGAACACAGGATGGTTGAACTCCTAGGGACCAAGATTGAGAGTAGTCACACCAGGAGAGTAAGGAGAAGGTGGGGGGTGGGAGGAGAAACCCATCACAATGACTTAACTCTAACATATTCCCAGGGGGATGGACAACTAACAGAGAGTAAGGGGTGACATTGGAAAGTGCAAGACATTAAAAAAAAATAATGATTTAATTATCAAGGGTTCAAGAGGGAGACAAGGAGAGAGGGAGGAAGGGCGGGGAGAGAGAGAGAGAGAGAGAGAGAGAGAGAGAGAGAGAGAAGGAGGGGAAAATGAAGAACTGATTATCAAGCATCAAGTAGAAAGAAGATGCTTTGAAAATTATTATGGCAACAAATGTACAAATGTGATTGAGACAATGGATGGAAGTGTGGATTGTCATAAGGGTTGTCTCAACCCCCAACAAAATTATTTTAAAAATAGAAGGGTGAAACAAACAAAAAAAACAACAAAAAGAATGTTGACAAAGTAAAAATAGAAGAGTGAGAGAGAAATAATAATCCTATAAAAATCCTTTATTGCCATGAAAAAAGAAAAGCATCTAGGTCGAAATCTCATAGTTTTGCATCAGATAGTATGGATCTGCTATTATGTCCAGAAAACACTGAAATACTAAGGAAAGATGGTACTTGTTACCCATATACATTGTAAAACTTTAGTAAAACTATTGCCCTATAATGGTTTGAGATAACATTACTTTATACCTCCTCCAGAGTTATTCAGCAGCAAAATATTTTCCAAGCAGTTGAATGTCCTAACCTGCTAGATAGAATTATTTAACATTATCTCCTAAAGACACCTGAACAAAACCTGCCTAAAAACCACAGGATGGCTAATCAATTCCTGATTCTGCATTTTTTTTTCCATGACAGCAATTAAACAACAGGTTTGGCTGGCTTTGAAAGTTACATTTTATTATTTGTCTTTTATAGGTAATAAATGCACTACAAGGTATAAAAGCCATTCAAAGGAAAAATACTACTCAGTTTCCAACATAGTCATCCAGTGCCTTCAGGGGAATTCACTGCTATGCTTTTAAAATGTGTTCTTTCAGAGATAACCTATGAATATACAAGCACACATGCAAAAAATGTTAAAAAGAAACTATAATACAGTCTTTATAATATCATGACCAGTGATTTCTTTAAAATACATTTTTTTAAAAAACCTTGGAGAGTTTTCCCTATCAGTACATGTCGCAGTTATCTTGTGTTACTATCAGAGAGATACAAATGCGTGGCTTAAGCAAATAGTAATGTATTTTCTCACAGTTTAGGAGGGCAGAAGCCCAAAGCAGGGCACTGGCCCAGGGTAAAGCTTTATCTCTGAATCAGATATCAAGGGAAAATCCTTGTATCTGTAGCTTCTATTTCTTTAGTTCTTACCTTCTCTGTGTATCTTAATGTCTCCTTTAACCTCTCTCTATTTCTATGGCTTGTTTGTTTAAACTTTTTATATTCCAATATAGATGAACTCAAAACCTACTAACTATCCTTCGTGAATTGCAAAAGAAATCTGACCCTAAATGGGATCATAATCATAACTATAGAGATTAAAATCTGCAATTCAATTGATATCATCTCCATTGTGTGGTCCCTGAAATGCCTGTCCTTCCCAAATAGTAAAAATCATTCACCCAATCACAGCAGCTCAAAAGTTCAAATGAAGTCAAAGTCCAAAATATCATCTAATGAATCATCTAAACTAAACATAGCTGATAATTCAAGCATATTCCATTATGGGACAAAATGCCTCTTCATAAGTGACCCTTTAATATCTAGATTATAAATTATCTGTTTCTAAATGGAAATGCACAAAACACATTTTACTGCAAATGAGAGAAATTGTAGGGAAAGAAGGGCTAATGTGCACGAAGCAAGAACACTCAACAGAATAGATGATATTAACTCCTAAGGCTTAAAAATAAGGTTATTCTATAGGGCCACCTGAGAAGTTGCACTGCCCAGTAGTCTGACTTTTGGGCCACATCCTCTGAATTTATGGAAGTCCCTGCAGAATCACTGTATGGAAACTGCTCATTCAATTTTGGGTTGCAACCATTCACTCTAGGTCTTTTAATTTTTTATTGCTTTGCTTTGTTTTGTTTGGGGGAGGGTTAGGGTATTTTTGTACCCTACTACAATATGAGTTCCATGACAGCAAGGTGTTTATATTTGGATCTCTGCTATAACCCCACTTCTATAACTTTAACTCCAAAACATGAAATCATCAAATAACAGCTGCTTAATTAATTTCTCAAATGAATCATGGAATAAAAATAACAGTGAATTGAAACTAGTTCATTGTTTTCTGGATTGCTGCTTTCATGAGCATTGATTGCAGGTGAAATCATTGAAAACTTGCATATTTTCTCCACTTATCATGGCATTGTCTATTGAGCCAGTTGTGAGAATTTCTGCTTGCTTTGAGTTGCAATCAATATTGCAGGTTGCTGTCTTTGATTCTTATCAGCAAATGGTTCAAGTTATCCTTGCTTCCAAAAGAAAGATGGTGTAATGTTTAATGCAGCCTCAAATTTTAATGTCATGCACTTATTCACGTAGGTGACATTCTTGGATTATTTGCATAGCATCCAAAATAAATAACTATTGTAAAAATTATGCTATTCTGTTATACAGTTTTCTTGATTTTAAACTACTAAGTATTGTTCTGTTCTGTAATGATGACTGCCTCTTAGTTCATGTAGAAGGTCTTTATGATCATAATGAATTGTTCTAGAATTCTTTTTCTCCCAATGTTATCTAGAGTTATGTCAGTAAAGCACAAGATTTTTCTGTTTTATGTACTTTCAGCAGAGATTCATCTGATATCAGCAATCATATCCCTCATACTATATTCCTTTTTTGAATCCAGGTTGAATTTCTGGTTGCTTCTTTTAGCTATATTGCTTCATTTATTGTTGAATTATCTTTATCACATTTCATTTGCATGTGATAGTAATGCAATTGTTCAATAATTTTTGCATTCTGTTGTGTCACCTTTCTTTGGAAGTGGCACAAATATGTATCTCTTCCAGTTGTTGAGACATTTTCATTAGCAATGAGTCAGTTCCTGGACCCTTGTTTTACATTATGCCTTCAATGTTACTTTGATTTCTTCCCTCAATACCATTGGTTCTTAATCATATGTTATCCCTTGAAATGGTTGAACATTTTTAAGTTCATTTTTCTACAATGAATCTATGCATACCGTCCATCTTATTTTCATGTGTCCTGCTTTATTCAAAAATTTCCCTCAATATCTCAACTCTCTGTCTGAAATTTGTGTTCAATTATTCCACTCTAGTACATCATGGGTTCTCCATTTTTCACTCTCTAAATCAGGTCTGTATTCATTTCATTATAATGATTGATTTTTTTATTCTTCATGACTTAACTTTTGAAATTTTCAATTTAAGTTATTAACTTCATAATATCACCCAGTTGCTTTACTTGCAGTATGTTCATGAACAAGTTTCCGAATTTCTTCTTACATCTAAATTGGTCATTTCTTTGCCTTTTTTTCTTTTTTTTCTATTTAATGATTTTTTCTGCTTTTTTCAAATATAACTTTATGTCTTCCCACAACTCATTGGATCTTCTGACATTAATTTTTAATGAGCCATATTGGTTCTTGAGATATTTTCAAATTTAAGACAAGATATAATCAAAGTGATATTTTGATATTGTGGACATCTCCTAATTTTCTTCAGCTTCAATCTGAGCATGGGTATGAGCAATTGATGGTCTGATCCAAGGTTGACCCCTGATCTTTTTTTTTTGGGGGGGGGAGGGATTTATAGTATTGACTTCCTCCATAATCCAAATACTTACAAAGAAGATACTAAAAAACATCGCCATCGAGCTAATTCTGATTCTTTGCTACCCTATACAGATAGAGTCTAATAGGTTCTCATGAATTCTATCTGAATATATCCAAGTGTACATTTATTTCATTGGGAAATTTATTTGTCATGAAGTTGTTGGTATTACAAATTATTTATATGCTTCTATCACAGAGTCCATGTTTTCAAATTGCTGTTCTTTTCTTTTTATTTTCAACTGAAACAGCTAAGCACTAATAATTTCAGCAATTCTTGATTGCAAGCTTAATGATATCAGACTGGGAAAGCTGGTAGAATTCTTCAGTCTATTTAGTCCTTTAGTAGCTGCTGCATAAATTAGAATTATAGATGTATTAGCTGGACATCTTTGGAAATGTACAGATATTATTCTGTCACAAGCAGATTATTCTTCAAGATAGATCTCCTAATGTTCTGTTTGATAATGAATGTGACACCATTTCTCTGGGTTCTTTCATTCCCAGCTTTGCAAATCATGATTTCCTGATTCAAATGACCGATATTAGTCTAATTCACCACATCAATGACTAGCATATTGATTTTTATGGGGTACATTTCATTTTTGAAGATTTCCAATATTTCTAGATTCATAGCTACTACATCTCAAGCTAAAATTGTCAACAGACAAATTTCTTCCCCTCCACATCATTAAGGTCAACTCTATTTTGAAGCTTCCTCTCTTCCTCTAGCATATGTTTTTAAATGCCTTCCCTACTGTGGGACTCATGTTCAGATATCTGGCAATGTTCATGCACTACTCATAAAGTTTTCATTATTAATCCCTAAGAAATGGACAGCCTCAACCTTCTTTGTAGCCTGTTCTTATTCTGGATGATCAGAGAAACTGCTATTGAAATAGCAGAGTATAGTTTCCAGCATTGCAGCAACACACAAGCCACCACAGCTGCCAGTAACCAAGTATTATGTGTCTATATATACACATACACACATATTTCAAAAATGTCATGGAATTATTTCATTATATTTTAATGCAATTATCTGACAAATTTTTGAAACCATATATGTATGAATACACACACATACATGGATGTCACTTACTAACTATCTCATCATCTGATACTTGCCATCTACAATAGTAGCAAAAAAATCTACTTAAATCACCTTAATGTCAGGTAAAGTTTCATATATTTGAGGTCGTATTTCTGTGGTAGTTACATCATTTCATTTCAACATGATAAATAAGTATAAGGGTGGAGTCTAGCATGTCAATCAGGACACTGTCTGATGATGCCTCCTTGTGGGTGTGGCCTTCTCATGAGGATTCTAGGAACTTCATCTTCCTGTTGACAAGCTATACGGAGTCTTCCTAGTCCTAGGAATACTTCTCTCTCTCCCTTTCTGCTTTTCAATTGTTGAGACATTCAGAGAGATGGAGCAGTCACTTTGACTCTCATACCAACACTGAGATACTTCTACCACCATTGGATCCACAAGGCTTTTTCAAACACCAGCCTGTGATTTTTCCTATTAGATACCATTGAGAGAGTCACCATGAGTCTAAAGAGGAATTTATGTACTAATGGGCTAATATAAGACATATGGACTTGATCTGGACTGGTATGCAATGGTTTCTCAGTATACAATTGCTGTTTGATGTATTGCTCTCTCTTACACACATCTCTGGATTTGTTTCTTTAGTCAACCCAGTCTAACACAATTTCCATTAACTTCCAAGATTTGACCTAGTCCCACCCCAGGCTTCCTCTTAATCTTATATATTCTTAAAGGGAAAAAAATAAAATCAGGATGCAAGAACCTCAGGCCATTTACATACTTTATGACCTTGCTGAACCCAGCTGGATCCAAGAAACTTCTTGCCTTTTACTGTAGAGCTATGTGTTTGGTCTGAAAAATCTGTGAGAAGGCCACTGAGGGGTTTATGACGGTCACTTTGCACAAACCGCTAAACAAATTCTTTGTGTGCTTGGGAACTCTGTAGCCAGTGGGCCTGTGTTCAACAGAGAGGAAGACTTTCACTTGAGTAAATGTAGGGTTGGTCCACTGTTGAATGCACATCACGATCCATCAGCCCTCCCTATGGTTTTAGATGAAGTAAACAAACCCATCAACCTAAACTGGGAACATCAAGGTGAAGATGAAAAGCAATCTCTGCACTGAGGTCACAGAGAAGGAAGTCAACTCAGAAATGATTCCTGAACCTAAAGAAGCATTTGGTTGCTCAAATTTCAAACCTGGTCTTAGAACCTAAGCGTGTTATTGAACAGGGAGCAATGGGTTTATATTGCAATATCCAAATATATGTTAATGCACAAACCTATTACTGTAGAGTCAATTCCAGCTCTCAATGACCCAATGGAAAAGAGTAGAATGGTCTTCCAGGGTGTTCAAGGCTGTAATATTTACAAAAGCACTCTACCACACAAGTTTTTGTAATATTTACAAAAGCACTCTACCACACAAGTTTTTGAGGAACAAATGGTTGTTTTAAGCTGACTCAGTCAAACTGTCAGAATCTCAGTATTTAACCAGTGCCTCAGAACTCCTTTAAAATATCTGGATATAATATAATTAGGTATGTAAAAAATATAAAGAGACTTTCTTTAGTCAATGTGATCACAAAACTTCATATTTTCTTAAAAATTATAATAAAATTATTTTATGTGAGAATTTTGACATCAATCTTTAACAACTAAATAAAATGGAAGATGGAGGAGATATTATTTTAGATATGGCTATGCATATAAAATTCATTTTTAAGATGGAGGTCTCAGTTACCTGTCCTCTTCCATGATGCAAAGGAGTTCTTCTCTAAGACTGCCCATAAAATACAAAATACAAAGAGAGAGATGTAAACACTACCTTCAGACATTCACAAACCTAGAGAGAGACTATTTCAATATACAATAGTCTTATATTAAAAAAATAATGTCTAGTAGAAGCATTAAATGGGAAATTGTCTTAGAAGATCTTTCCACAGAGTTTATGTAGCTCGACTTACATTACTAAAACTGACAGCACCCAGTGAATAAGGCACCATGATTGTGTACTGGTTTGAGGGTTGGACAGCCTGAAGTTCAGTGTTCATCCACTAACTGCTCCATAGATAACACATGAGATTGCATCTCCCACAAAGATTTTCAGTCTCAAAAATCCTGAGGAGTCATTACTTTCTGTTATTTAAGGTCACTACACATAGGACTTGACTTGATGACAGCGAATAGGTTGCTAAAATAAAATGGGAGAATTGCATATTTTAGTGCAGACTCACTATAACACTGGATAAACTGACAGGGAAAGTGTTGTGTGTATGCACTGTCTTTTGAAGACGCTAAATATTTTCAGAGCAATAGTCTTCTATTACAATTTCATTTAATACTTTCTACATGACTTCAAAAGGACAATTCCAAATAAGGTTACTGAAATTTCCTTTCAAGATTTTGTGAAAATGGTATTTCACTTACCTTATTTCACACACATTTGGTTTAAAAATGAAATACAATAGCAGACGCTAGCATTCAACTTTTGAAATTCACATATTCTTACATAAAGACAGTAACTTAAAAATTAGCATTTACAATTACATTTACAATATTGCAAAACAGATAGCACCTTTCAACTGAAATAAAGCCACAGAGATGTTTTAAAAAGCAGTTGGGGTGGATGTTGGGAGAATGTTGATGATGACAGGCAGGTGGGGGTGCTTGGCACAGTGTGTGTAACTATGTATTATGGAAAGCGATGTATGAGTGCCCAATAAAATGATAAATTAAAAAAAAAGCAGTTGGAAAAGTCTTCTAGGAATAAAATGTTGTTTTGAACCTAGAAATTCAGTATAAAAATGCACTAACTCTGTCATGATAGCATATACGAGCTAATCCAGGTTTTGGAGATGACCATGAAAGCAATATACCTTTGAAACCCTTCTTTAAATTTCAGGTCTATTAATATTTGCAGGGTATTATAAGTAGATCTTTGTAATGTGAGTTGGGCAGAAATTAAAAAAAAAAAGAAAAGCGTGATGTAACCTAAGTCCAAAGACCTCTCCAAAATAATAAAAGATAAATATATATATATTAAAAATTAAATAAGCATTAAAGCAAAATATGATACACCATCAATCTTCTTAAGAGGCTACAAAGACAGAAAGGAATCTGATTCTATACATAGCTAAATAACACAGTCCATTATATTCAGGTTTTCAAAATAAAATTGCTAATTTTCTAATTTCTTTGTGGCATGATATGGGATGAAAGCTATGTTCATCTTCCATGAGAGTTCAAGACAGAGATTCAGTCCTCTTTAGCAATACATGTGAAAAGAGATGGTTCTCAGGTCCTTGAGGACACATCCCCGATTTATACCCTTTTCAAAAAAACAGAAATAATCTGCATTGACAAGTTACCTTAAGAAAATTATGAAAAAAGTAAGATAGCTGATGTGTCCCTTTCCTTGTTCAACAAGGAGTATTAAAATATATTTTCAATTTGTTTTAGTCCGTAACTGCTCCCAGGGTGCTGCTATTAAATTCTCAGCGGCGAACTGAAAAGTCAGCAGTTAAAATCCACTCGCTTCCCCGTGGGCTCGCGTGGAAAACTTAGGAGGAGCACTGCTCTGTCCTATATGATTGCGGAAGTTTGAACTGACTTGAAGATAAATGGTTTATTTATTTCTTATAGGTGTTGCTTCTGTTAGTTGTCATTGAGTCAGCTTCAACACGGCTTCATGGTGCTGTACCATCCTCAAAATTTTCTGATACCCGAGTCTATGGATGCAGCCACTGTGCCAGTCAATCTTGCAATGGACCTTCCTTTTCTTCTCCCCCCTCTGCCTTACCCAATACAGTGTGCTTCTCCAGGAACTGGCCTCTCATGACAGTATGTCCAAAGTATATAAGACCCAATGTTGCCACCCTTGCTTTGAAGAAGCGCTCTGGCCATACTGTTTTCAATACAAATCTGTTTGTCTTTTTAGCAGACCATGGGACTTTCCGTGTGCTCCAGCACCACAATTCAAATACCATGATCTTCCTTATTCAATGTGCATTCTTCACATGTTTATAATACCAGGGAGAATACCATGGTCAATAGACATCTGTGCTTTTCAATATTCTACAGGTCTTGTGAAGCAGATTTACCTATATATTTTTGATGTCTTGACTGCTGTCAAGACCAAATGATATCTGCAATGATATTTCCTGTGCCATGACTTCTTCTGAATCCTGAAGTCATGTGGTGCACTGGTATCTTTGATCCTATATAATTTATTTGCTTCTTTTGTGCACTTCCATTCCCCTTGAGGAATCTGTCCCGTAGACATCTGCAACTTTTTTCTTCCTTTCCTTCAGCTAAGGAAGTCCTTAGTACCTCTCCCTGTCTCAGAGATCACAAGAATGATGTGTTCAGATTTATTCTATCTCCGCATGACTACAGCACCCCATGTCCCCTCGTTTCATGGACACAATTGACCACCTGAAGGGAGCCTGTCAGCATATCCACTTACTATTTACAATTACCTTTTGAGTCTAGAAGGGTGTTTTTATGATGGGCATGGACAGGTCTTACTCTGATGTGCCCTTTACAACTCCATAGTGTTTTCCATGTCTTCTAGCTCCACACAGTGTTACAGTAGCCAGCCTCTAACATGTCATCATGGGTTCAATAGGCACACTTGTACAGCGATAATTATTAAAGATTTTAGAACGTCATAGAAAAGATGAGAGATAAAATAATGGAGTCAGACACTGTGGTAGTCAAGTGCTTATGTTAATTTTATGATTGAAATGTAGGGATGAAGTCTAGCCTGCTAATTTGGAGATAGCCATTGAGTAGACAATGAGGTCTCTATGTCAGCATGGCTTTCTCCTGAGACTTCTGGGAAATCTCTTGATATTTCTCTCATGAAGATGAGAAGCTATCTTCCCCAGTTGTTGAGAGTTACTGTGAGAGACGATTAATCATGGACAAGACAAGATGCCAGCATCCGAGAAACTGAAGGAGCCAGAGCAGAAGCCACTGATGGAGCTCCCTGATGGAGCCAGACCTCTGAAGCTGTAGAGAGCACGTGGAGAACCCTACCAGCAATGAGTTGCTTCTGCCACCATGGGGTGCTGTTGATGGACCCTGAGCCCTAGAAGCGAGGAGCCGTGGGGAGACCCCTTCCAGTGCCGGAATTCTGCACCCACTGTCCTGTGACTTCGTGAGTTGGAAGGAGACTTCATAGACTGATTTCGGGCATATGGATTAATATCGGACTTATGACTCTGAATTGGACTGGGCTGGGATGTTTTCTTAATGTCCTCTTGTATATAAACCTTTTCCTTATATCCATATGTGAGTCTATGAAATTTGTTCCTCTAGTCTACCCGGGCTGACACAGACACATTTCAGAGTAGCACACTCACCTCAGCCTCACTTGGTGGTCCATGAGGAGAAAGAGAATGAGGAGGAGGAGAGAACATGGGGAGAGGGAACAGGGAGGAGAGGGAGAGGAGTTGGGGGAGGAGAGGCAGCTGAGAGAGAGTGCCAGAGAGGGGGTGAGAGAGTTCCTTTATTCTGACCAAGTCTTACGTACCTTTTGGGGACTTGTAAGATCCCTAATTACAGATAAGGACATATGTCACAGGCAAAGGCTAACCTATGGGCTATATAGTAATGAGGGGGTCAATCTAGGGGCATACATATTATAGGAAGGGAAGGTCTTGGGATCCCCATGTCAAAAGGGAGGACCCCGGATTCATGGTGGCAGTCTAACCTTGATAGCCCTTGAACTGGGGATTTGACTTAGTCAAAGCTTTCAGGGGAAGTGACCTATTGTCCTAAAAGCAGGGAGTCAGCCCAATCTTTTGTGGGAGGAACAATGGCCTCTGGATACCTTGAACCTTTAGGGAGAGTAACTAAGCTCCCAACAAATGCTGGCAAATGGTTACTAATATGTGTTTGCTATTTTGGAGGAGATATACTTGTGGAAAGGGTGTTTCTTTAATAGTTCAGTGTCCCATTACCCATTTGCTAACCCTATAGACATTTACCAGTTGTTCCCAGACATTTCACCTTATGGAAAGGGTCGTGGATTTTTGCTGCATTTATTAACCAGCCTCTGTTGGTCATGTCAGCCACCACAGCACTTATGGATGTTTAGATGTGCTTAAGTGGACTGCAAAATTTAGAATCGTGATTACAATATTTCTATGAATTTAGATTTCAGAACAGGTTGTAAAAATGTCTAAGTTAATATGGAACTTTCCTTGGGGCTTATGTTGGTAATAAGAATGAATAGCAAGTTTTTTTATTTTCAGAAATTGCTTCAAATAAAACTCCCTTGATGGTTTAAGGAACTTTGGATATGATTCGGTGTCCAAAGTTTAACCTTAAGAACTTGTTATTATATTTTTATCATATAAGGAATATTTTTAAAGACCCTGCTGACGATCTTTGCCCAAACTACCAACATTGAGTTGCATTTTACTTGTATTATGGAAAAGACAATTTGAACAATGTATGCCTTCTAGAAATGAACAAATGATACAAGAACTGAGGTAAATGCAATCATTCAATTGTGGTCAAAGTTTTTTTTTTTTGTGAATTTCTTTATAATCCCCTCCTTTTGATCAAGGCTTTAATAGAAAATCCTCTGATTGATTTAAGAAATAATTCTTCATGAGCTTAAAGCACTATTGGTTATGCTCCTTGAATTATCAACCATTTAACTTCCACCTCACTCTAGGGGAGTGTTCATATTTAGGCAAGATGGTCTCATGTTGTGCACAGGGAACAAGATCCTCTTGTGTAATGAGTTTCAGACCTTAGACAACCTTTTTCTTTCCTTCAAAATGATATTGAAAATATCTAAATATTGCTTAATGATTCAAAGAATGCAGTGACCTTACTATATAGCTGAATTTTTCTTGGTTTTATTCTAGTTCATTAGAGCAGGTGATAGTCTTTATATGCACATATACATCAGTCTACACATGGGCATCTGGCTGCTCCTTTGAGTCAAGGCATTAGTGGTTACTTTTATGCAACATTTAACAGTAGCAATTATAATGATTGTGACTATAAATACAATAAGCTAACTCTATAAGATTGATTGGATTCAAGACCCTGTACCTTTTGATAATCAACTAAAAATATTCAAAAGGGGGGATCTATTTGTTCAGGAATGTGAATCTCAGTAGTTTTTTGTTAGATCTGCTGAGACTTTTTTCCCCCTTTCTTTCCCTCCTACCTCTCTTGGCTTATTTACCAAGGACAGCAGGAGTATTAACAGTAGCACATATTCCACATAGTTCAACAAGGAGTTTAAAATCACTTGTTGCCTCACACTACATTTGCAAAATCATTTAAAGCAGTTTGTTGAGCTTCTAGTGACTTGACAGTATTATTAGCTATTCTTGACATTGTAGTGATGGACATATTCAAATAATGTCTTCTCAGTCAGAGACTTCATAGAAAGAAGGAAAGGGTTTCTCTAGCAAGGAAAAAGGAATAGCAAATATGAGAATTTTACTTTAAATGATTCCTGTTTTGTTGGAGTTGTTCATCTTGCCACTATTCTTGTTTATTTCTGAAAGTTTCAAATTAGCTAAGAAAGACTGTTACTATAAGAATGACTATTTAGTGGAATCTACAGATGCTCTAATGTTCATTGGCTATTCATTCTCCATCTGCCCAAGGAAGTGCTCATATGTAGGAATGGTCACATTCCCATAAGAAAACAAACCCAAAAGGGCAGCAGGTATGTTATCTCCCCTATTGTTTGGAATTGAGAGAATGCTATTAATTATATTAAGCATTCTATATCATGACAAGAGTTGACAATGGACATTTAGCCAAACCCTGTCAAACTTTGTTAAAAATATACATTTTCAGGTAATATAGAACATTGGACTAGATCACTATAGTAAAGTAAAATGACATATATAACATTGTTTGGAGCTGTAAGTTATTTGATGGCAGTAAATTTGGCTTTGTATGACTCTTCTATCCTTTTTCTTCATAACTCCCACCGAATGATTTGGTGAGCATATACGAATAGGATATTATAAAGACTAGAAGAAGGAAATAATCAGTTTGTGACATCTTTATCTGAAATGGCAGAGATTGTATGGAGACAGTGAAGCGGAGTCAACTCCTTCTTTAATGTTTCTGATGCTTAATTGTGGCAGTTTGTTAATTTCCCTAATAAGTCCCTACAATATTCAATATCATCTGCGGGCTCTGTGTAGCCATTGCACTGGATTATTGAATACAATAGAGAAGTAGGGAGAGTTGGTGTCACAAGGTAAGGGAGTATGGAGGATGAAGGCATGTCTGGCCTTTGTCTCATGACAATCAACCTTGAACTCCTATATAGTTAGATTCTCTTCTCTCTTTGTGTAATCAGAGATCATATATGGCCCCTATGCGTAAGGATGGAACTGCTACAACTTGACCTACACAACGCTGATGAAGTTATCTGTTTGGTTGACAATAACATCAGATGCCAGGCTATAGCGAGTGTCTTGAATTGAGATCTTCTAGAAAAGTAAAATCAGGAAAGTGTTCATATATGAGATAAACTTCTATCAAGAAAATGGCTCGCTCGCTCCGTTGTAGAAGTAAGTTTCAGGTTCCTGAATCAGATGTCAGATCGGAGGCATTTCCTGACTCATATAAGTGTGAGAGTCAAGGAACCCCAGGTCAGTAGCAAGGTGACAGATTGGTGGTTGCAAAGGTCAATGAGTCCAAAGTTAGCTGGTAAGAGAGGAGGCCGATGGTGACTCCCGGACTAGGTAGAAAGTACTGCATGCCACTGACTCAAGTCAGCGAAGATGGGATGGAAAGCAGGAGCCTGACCCAGAAAAAAGTAAAGACAAGCATGTTTTCTCTGGTAGTATTCAATTATATTGGAAAAAGGTTAGAGCCATAAGGAAATGCAAGACTCTACACTGAGCAAGAACTTAGCAGCCCATCCTAATCTTACAACTGATTAGATGATCATAGAAATCTTAGCTTGACATTGATTACATTATGTTAGACCTCATGGGTGTATCTACGTCTTCCCTGGCAGACCACTGTGAATTCAAACTCAGTCAAGGTGGCATAAAACCTTAAATATCAATTCATTACTGGGATTGTCAGTGGGTCAGAACTTTCATGTGGTAGCAGCTGGCAGATCAAGAACCAATTAAGTTAGTTGTGCTAGCTAGTTAGTTGTGATTTGAATAAGTTGACAAGGACATTTTTGTGTCAGAAATTAACAGGACTGTGACAAATAGCATTATGGACAGAATGGTTAAGAAGGGATTCATTGTGGGAAAACACAGCTTAAGAGAAATAAAAAGGGCTAATGTCTCTATGAGTTGAAATAAACTCGATACAGTGTCATTTTTAGTACTAGTATATGAATAATGATTGCAACAAAGTAAACCTGTAATTGAGGGTATTACAGTAGACAAAATGAACTGCAGCAGTCATGAAAGGTAAATATGATTGCAATTCTTTATATGATTGCAATTTAAATAAAAAAGACATAGCAACATTTCAAAAACATATATCTTACTAATTAATCTTTGATATCAACAGAAAGAATTAATAGAACATGAAATGTGGAAATATTGATAAAGAATATCATAGAAACTTAAAATCAAAGAAATAATGTGAATTGTAAACTTGAACAAGTGACAAAAATATCTCTTTTCTAATAGTAATACTTAAATAAATAAAATTGGACTCATAGGAGAACAATAATCAGGTATCAAAACATGGATAATACAATTTGAATTTTAATAATAATATAGAAGGTAATTGGGAGAATAACCACATTTTTAATTTCAGTAATTAAATGTTTAATATTAATAAATGATTCAACTTGAGTTTATAGTGAAAAGTTATTCCAGAGGCAATGGGAATTAAATTAAATATTTGTAAGAGTTACATAGTTTCATGTCAGCTTGATGGAAAAATGTAGGTAAGAGTGTAGGTTCACCTGGCAATCCAAGTCACAGCAGGATGATGCCTCCTGTGGGCCTGGCCTTCTCAGGAGGATTCTGGGAACTTCCTTTTTTTCTCTCTTGATCTTCCTCTCAACAAGTCACATGGAGACTTGTAGAGACCTTGGCGAGGCCCTTTCTACTTCACTTTCCTTTTGAAGAGCCACATGCAGAGAGCTGGAAGAGCTGCTTGGAGACCCATGCCAGATCTGAACAGCATCCACTGCTATTGTATTCAAAAGGCTTTTAATCCACCAGCCTGTGATCTTCCTTCATTTGACATCATTGCATGTGCTTATAGACTCTTCCCACCCCCCGACCCCCACCCCTCGACCGCAGACCCTGGCCCAACCCTGGCCTGCCCTGGTGACGAGAGTGTGGGGTAGACAAGCAGTAGCTGACAGGGAATCTTGTCATTCTCTTAGTCGCAGTCAGGGAGGTTTAGTCTTAGACATATGAACTAATATCAGACCTAATGGCTTGATCTGCATTGAGTTGGAATTTTTCCTCAATATATAATTGCTCTTTGCTTTCTCTTATACACACAAGTGTCTCTGGATTTGGTTCTCTAGTAAACCCAGCCTAATACATTATTACTAAATATAAAACTTATGCAGAAGTCATAAATTCATATTAAATACAAATCTGTGATACTTCAACGATATCACTACAGATGTATCTAATCAAAATACTCACACATTTTAATTATGGTTCTTTTGGCTAGGAAAATTCAAAGAAAATTTAAGCTCTTATTTTAAATACTTGCTTCAAAGTGTTAACTAATGGCATACAGAAATTTCTCAGACTAAATCAGAGAACCATTTCAGGTCCCATACAGAGATGCCAGAAAACCATGACTGGTTTTGTCATGACTCAATTGTCATCTAGTGTTCTTACTGACAATGTTTGAATTTTAATATCAGTTTGTCGTGAGGCTCAAAGTTCATTTAGAAGTCAGGGTTCTATTTCTTTAGAAGAAAATGATTCAAATTTTGATTGCCTACAATTTCCCAGCACATGAGTAAGATAAATATTAAGTAAACTCTCTTACGCTAAGGTTTAAGGAAAGCTTCTAGCTGGTGTCTTTTTAAATGAATATGATCCCTAGTCAAGAGGAGTGAAACACTGGATAATTCAGTCAGTGCCTTTATTATTAAAATTTTCTTTAAGAAATATAGAATTCCTATGATGATATAAAGATTAATAATATCAGTTTGTATTAAACTTATATGAGTAACACTTGAAGAGTTGAGCACATAATATATGGGCCATCTTGTTAAAATAATATAATAGGTTAATTTGTGCAGCATCAGAGGTCTAGTGCTAAAGTTATTAACATGAACAGAGTGCTTGTATTTAAGTCAGCCTTATGAATGATGTGAGTCTTATCAATTGAAGTTTTATAATTTCTACAAGTCTAGAAGAGTAGGGATGATAAGAACAATGAAGTCTTTGTGAAATGGGAAACCTCAAACAGATAGCCTGTATTATGTCTCAATGAATCCCCTTTTTATTGCAGACGTAATTTGGGGAACCACATGCAGATAATATTTTCTAATAGTTAATTTGTAGCAAATCTTGCTGTGGCCTTTCTTGGAGGAAATGTTTCTATCCAATGTGAGTACCTGCAGATCATAAGTAGTGCAAAATTATAAATGGTAGCAGGTATGATTGTTAAGCTTGTGTGGGTCAGGATTCTTCCATGTTATGATGCAGAATGGTGTGGTCAATTCCTTGATGGACTCTTCTGTGAAGCAGGCACTCTGCTGTGGATAGAATAGAGGAGAGAGGGGGAAACCATCTCCTTAAGAGAGGGAAAATTCATATCAGAATATGCTGCATCTTAGTCTGGAATGTGGTAGCTGGTTAACTTCAATTGCTGGGTCAAGTTGCTACATATGGTTTGTTGACCTCCTGCTCTATGGCCTGCAGAACCCAGGAGTATCAGTATTCTACCAAACTGGGATTCATTCAGTCAACCTGGGATTCATCAGCTCACCATGTCCAGCCTGTGGCCTTCCTGCTTCATCCTCTTGCAACATGTTTATCATCCCCTGCAACCATAGAAGTCAGATGCCTCCCGCATACATAGGATCCAGGGAGTGGAACTGGACTGGAATTACCCACTTCAACTACTGAGTCAGTCATTTCTTGAGATAAGCACACACACATATTCATGCCAAGAAAAGCATATGTTTTTCTATATACATACACATATAAGAATCACTGATTTTGCTTATCTAGAGAACTCACCCCAACACAGTATGTATTACTAGGATAAAGTCAAGTCCACACTTGGTTGTCTGATTGGTCTTGTTGGCAAGGGATGTTTTCCAGGGGCAGGTTAATAATGGTTACTTGGATTAAATTCTAAGTAAAAGGGAATTGACTGATATATATTTATGAACACACACAGGCACACTGTTTTATCCCCATTAAAGTTTTAAAATAAAAGGAAAATGATGACAAAGGTATACACAAGTCCTCAGGTATGACAGATTTGATGTCAGTTTATTTTATCACAATACAGGGCTTTTATCCATTATTCTACCTCTAATTTAGAAGCATGCTTTTGATGGGAGGTTAAATTATGACATACTAGAGGGTTCCATATGGAGTCTTTAACCACCTTACTTTGGGTTATTTTAGGAATTTATTTTTTCTCCAAGGGTAGCATTTGCTCTGGATGAAGAATTCATCAGGATAATGTACACGCTTAAGCTACTAGTAATTTATGCTAAAGTAAAATCTTATCCTTTAAAAAGAAAACATGCTGTCCAAAGGAATGTCACATTTGAAAAAAAATGCATATGGTTAGTTGAATAGACCGTTTTCATCAAAAACCTAACAAACACAAAAATTGAACAAACAACTTACTTTATTTCCAGAGAGGTTCCTCGTGTTTATAACACAAGCTCAGAGTTGGGGTAAATAAACGCAATGAAAGGACAAATTTATTTCAGGGTCTGTTTTACAACTATGCCCCTGAGTTCTGAGAGAATCTAGTGGGGTATGTCCAGCCCTTGACTTTTTTGATAAAAAGCTGGCTTTTTTTTATTATTCACCAAGGGATTATAAAAAAGCAGTTCGATTTATTTAGTTGTTATCTATGTATTTGAAGGCATGCATTTGCTTTAACTAAGCATGGTAACACAGAGAGTCGCATGTTGGGCACCTGTATGTTTGAACCTGTCTGCTGCTTCAAAGGAGGAAGATGAGGTTGTCTACATCCATCAACAGTTACTATCTCAGTAATCCATATGGTCCATGTCACCCTCTCCTATAGAACCACTAGAAGTCGCAATCCATTCAATGGTAGCGGGTTTGAGGAATCACTGCCTATACACTGATTAAGTTGGCAATTTTAAAGGAGATAATTATTTTATTTTCCTTTAATTTGATTTTAGCAGAAATCGTCTGTTCCAAACAAATGTGCAATAGAAGAATGCAGCAGGAATGAACTAAGACATTACTTTTGGTCTTCTGTATCTGGGCAAATATTTCTTTTTTCCTGATGGGTTTGCATTTTGATGGCTAGCTCTAAGAAAGGAGCACACACGTGTTTAGGAGGGTAAGAATATGGGATTATTTATAATTATTTATCTTTAATTTTAAATTTGCATTTCTGTAGGTTTCAGAAGCTCCCTTCTGTTTCTGCCACACTAAAATAAAGATGAACTATTTAAATCTAAACCTAATATTACATAAGTAGTTACTGATCCCTGTAAAACTAGTATGAAAGTTCAGGAAATGTAATTCATTAGCTTGTAGGGCAAAAAATATATCAAGAGGCATTTTATTTTAAAATGGTTGTGGAGATAGTAACATCTCTCCTCTGATATTAAGAACTAGAATTTGGTTTGGTTAGAGTTTGACATTGACAAAATGGATTAAATTAGGATTAAGTAGGCAACTTTTATTTTTTGGTATATCCTGTCCATGGCTAAATAATCGTCATTAGAAAATGAGGAGAGGCTGTAGTTATATAATTGGTGAGGAAGAATAGTAGTAAGGTGGCTGTGGGTAAAGAATTCACCTATGTAGCCAAATGTTAGATTTCCTTGAAGGAGATTTTTGGGGTGAGGTTATTCTACTGTGTAGGCAGAGAATAATTTGGTATGCTTAGTTGTCATCTTTGTAACTCCTTCCAAACGACTGTAGGTGGAGTATGGGACAAAATTGTATATAGAACTGTAACGTAAGAACTGGTAAGTTTTGCTATCCCACTAGATTTAAAATGAACTAGCTCAAAAGTAGGAATGGTAAAATCACACTTCCATTAAAAAACAACAGAAATGGAGCATGTCTCTGTAAATCCCAAGATTCCTGCATGATGAACCTCCTTGATCCTGGAGACAAAAAGGTAACACCACAAGATCACCAAAAGAGAATGTGTGTGTGTATGTGTATATATATGTGTGTATGCATGTGTGTGTATATATATGTGTGTGTGTGTGTATATATATATATATATATATATATATATATATATATATATAGAGAGAGAGAGAGAGAGAGAGAGAGAACAAGTGGCATATGAACAGAATCAGGAGCTAGAGCATGAGACAGACTGGGGAGCTTCTGTGTCCACTTGGTCAGTAGAGTCTCCATGCAAACATTGATGGGGAAGCTAGATTTGTTGGCTTAAGTAGTTAGAACTGTGAACCTTCAAGCTGAAGCTTGACCCCAAACCCTTGTATTTGAGAGATCATGGGCCAGATGTGGGTGTGCCTATCAATAAGCATGATGAAGCACTTCTGATTAGAAATCTTGAGAACCTCTGATACTGGATTATAACCTGCTTACTTCCCTAATAAACTTTAAAGTCATGAGTATTGTCTGTGAGTTTTGTGTTGTGATTGTAATGAACTTCCAAATCCAGGAGAGAAGAGATGCCTTGGGAGGAACAGTTGATGAGTTCATTTTAGAATTGGTGAGGAATTGTGCAGGTATGTCTGGCTTTCACTCCAGAGGAATCAGCATTGGACTAATGTTGAGTTGACCCTCTTTCCCCTTTGTGAAGTCACAGAAAATCAGATATGACTATCCTACAGTTGTTGTCAAATGTGAAATTATTAACGATGACTCCAGATTCATGCAAGAACAAAGAAAGTGATAACAGAAAACTGACTTGATGTTTAGATGATTTCTTTGGCTGTTGTTAGATGAAATGGATGAAAGAAATGTAAAAAGAAATGTTAAGTTGATACATCATGATCTCATAGGCTGGCGGGCTTCTTACATAGTGGGTTTTGCTGCTCCTGAGCTAGATGACTGTTTGTCTACCTTCAAGCCTCTAAGACTCCAGACACTATATCTTTTGATGTCCGTGTACCATCAGTTTTCTTTGCCACACTTGCTTGTGTCCCCACCTGTGTTCAGCAATTGTATTAGGAAGGTGAGCACACTATAATGTGACTTTTTCTTTTGATTCCTGAAACCTGATCCTGTCAATACATTGTGACCACACAGGCGGGTGTACTTTTGTGTGAGCTTGATCGTTTCTCAGCTAGATGACTGCTTGTTTATCTTCAAGGCTTTCAGATCTCAGATGCTATATCTTTTGAGAGTCAGGCACCATAAGTTTTCTTCACCACATCTTCTTATGCATCCACTTGTCTTCAACAATCATGTCATGAAGATGAGCATCATGGAATGTCATTTTAATAGAACAAAGTGTTCTTTCATTGATGGAGTACTTGAGTGGAGGCCCAATGTCCATCTGATACCTTAGTGCTAAGCCTATAAATATATGCACATATATTTATTTTCTCATCATAAATAAATGTATTTGCATATGTGCATGCCTATATTTAGGCCTCTATAAATTCCCTTTACCTCTTAGTTGTTTCCTCTATTTCCTTTTACTTAATTCCTCTCCCACTATTATGCTCAGTCTTCTTTTGGGTTTCAATCCCAATTCTATCTTACAAATCCGTGTAGACCAGAGGGTGTACTCTGGTACAGATGGGACCTGCAAATACAGGGAATTCAAGACAGATAAACTCCCCAGGGCCAGTAATGAGAGTGGTGATTCTGGAAGGGTGGAGCAAAGGTGGGGTGGAAAGGAGAGGTAATTACAAGGCTCTACGTATAACCTCCTCTTTGGAGGATAGTCAGCAGAGGAGTGGGTGAAGGGAGGTGTCAGACAGTGTAAGATATGACAAAATAATAATTTATAAACTATCAGGCATTCATAAGGGAAGGATTGCAGGGAGAGAGGAGAAAAAGTGAGCTGCTATACCAGGGTTGAAGTAGAAAGCAAATATTTTGAGATTGATGATGGCAACAACTGTACAAATGTGCTTGACACAATGGATGGATGTAGAGATTCTGATAAGTTGTATGAGTCCCCAATAGAATGATTTAAAAAAAGAAAATAAGATTAGAAGTTGAGTCAGAGCAGAGACCAGTAGCTTGGGTGTGCAGCAAAACAGGTCCCAAGCAAGCCACAAGATGTATTGCATAATACACAGTGACACACTAAATCAGCAGTGTAGCAAGACAGTTTCCTGATGGAGCCTCAAGCTTTAGTGATGCATGACAAAGTGACACAGTCTATGGGATGGCTCAATCCATGGGTAGTGCAGCATATAGTGGAGACAAGGGACTAGTTCAGGTGGCAGCACATTGGTCCAATCACCCAGGTAGAAAGAGAGGAAGAAGCAGCCTCATAGAGACCTGCTGCGACCTGATTAAATTCCTCTCATATTTTGCCTGGGAGTCTCATTGGCACAATAAACCTAACTACCTCACATTTTAAAGAAAAAAAAGTTGATTTTCACTCATAGTAACCTGACATACAACAAAACAGAACACTGCCCAATCTTGCGTCATTTGCACAGTCATCGTTATGTTTGATCCCATTGTGGCAGCCATTGTGTCCATCATCACCTTGATTATCTTCCTATTTTTCTTATGTTTTCGACTTCACCAAGCCTGATGTCCTCTTTGATGGACATTGTCTTGCCTGATAATATGTTCAAACTGCATGAGACATCAGAAGAATTCTAAGGAGAATTCAGGCTATAACTGTTAGAAGAACAAACAGTCAATAGAACTTTTAATTTTCTTGAAGACATCATAATTTTTTGCAGATATTCTTCAAATGAGCTCTGGTGGCATAGGTCAACAGTTTGAAAATAGCAGCTTCACTTTGGAAGAAAGACAGGGCTTTCAACTCCCTTAAACAATTATGTTCTCAGAAACTTATATGAGCAGTTATACTCAGTCCTGCACAATAACTAGGACTCAGCATCAACTGGATGGCAGATGATCGAGTGTGGTTTGATTTATTCTTTCATTTGATGTGCAACTTCAAAGTGTTGATGAGCAAGGATGTCACTTTGAGAAGTAAAGTACAAATGGCTCAAGCCATGGTGCTTTCAATCACCTCATATGTATGTGAAAGTTGCACAAAAGTTCGTGTACAGTAGATTTTCCAATGCAGTACTTTATGTGATATATTGAGTACTGCCCCCATGAGCACTGATTTTAGCTGTTGATATTGAGCTTCTTCATGATCTTTCTCTTCCCACAGTTGTAGTCAATTTGATCTTTGTGTATGCTATCTGATGAAATCCAGGTGTATAGTCAAGAAATTGTGTTGAAGGAAAAAAGGCATCTACTGTGAACAAGTTGCTGACCTTGCAAATTTTTACCATGCAATCTCTAACTATGTTTCTCTCACCGAGACCATATTTTCTAATAATTGCTTCCTTTTCCTTGACTCCATCTTTTGTATTCTGATCATCAATAATTATCAATACAACTTGATTAAATGTTTGGTGAATTTCAGACTGAAAACATTGGTAAAATACTTAAAGGTTTGCTTCATTTTTTATAGCAGTTGGTAACTAAATTTGAATAGTTGCATTGACTGAATTTCCTCTTGTGTTCTTAGACGTATCCTATCACAGGTCCTATTGTACTTCAAGATAGCTCCTGAAATGTTATACTGATGATGAATGTGACACCATCACTCTAAAATCTGTCATTTCTGGTATATTAAACCATACTATGCCTCCTATCTTTGTTGTCTGTACAAGTCTGCATGAACACAATGAAATATTACGGAATTTGTCTGATTCCAAATGGCATTACCAGTCTGTTTCAGGGTACTGTGAATCTATATATCTCCTGCTTTGTTTTTGATGACTTCTAATTTTCCTAGTCTGGAATTCATGTTTTAATTATTAATAGATATCTACAGCTGCTTCTTCCCACCCATGCCCAATGAGTAAATCCTGAAAGCTTTATTCCAGCTACATTATTATGGTTTGCCTCTATTTTGAGAAGGCAGCTAGTTCTTCCTGTCACTTTATTGTCTTCAGATATGAATAGCTCAGCCTCTACTGTATTTGAAATATTTCACTGCTACTTCTATAGTTTTTAATATACCTGACAATGTTTTCTACTATGAATAAAGTTTTCTGGGGCTAATGCCTCATAAATGGATAGTCTACTCTTTTTTCATAGTTTGGTTCTAGTCTAGAAGGCCTGCTGAAGTCTCTTACCTTGTATGGTAGATATATAATCATTTATCAATTTGAGGATTAAGAGTGTAGGGGTTGAATCTAGCCTGTCAATAAAATCATAGTCAATGTGGCCTCTGTGTGGGCATAGCCTTCTCCTAAGAATTCGGTGAATTCGTAGGTATTTCATCCATGAAACGAGACACTTCTCTCTCTCTCTCTGCCACTCCCTGGGAGACATTTAAGCTGATAAGACACATGGAACTGTCCTAGTGCCCTGGTGTGGACAAGCACATGGATGCAATCAGACGTCTGAAGGTGGAGAAGCCACAGAGAGATCTCTGTCAGCACTGAGATGCTCACAACAACACAGGGTCCGAAGATTTTCTACCCACTGGCTTGTATTTGTTATCATTGCATGTGTTTTGTGAGTCTGAAGAGAATTTTATAAATTTGTATCAGATATATGGGCCAATACTCAGACTTATGGCTATGGACTGCACTGCATTGGAATGTTGTCTTAATGCATAATTAACCTTTAATAAAAACTTTCATATATATGTGTATATATATATGTATGTTTATGAATTTGTTTCTCTAGTTTGCCCAGACTAACACACCTTGAGTGATCCTGCTTTTGCAGTATAAAAATTGGCAGAGAAATGATAAAACTGAATGGGATGGGATATGCAAATAAATCGTAGTTGACTTTTACTTGGGCATTGCTGGATTTTACTGTTCTGCAGGGTTTAAAACAGGCTTTCGTAGAAGCAGGAATAAGTGATGTCATTACCATTAAGAAAGAAGAGCCAGAGAGGAGCACTTCCTCTGGACAGCCAATAATGACTGTACTGAACCTCCTGGATTCAGGGAATTGACACAGATCTATCTGTGTCACCAGGGCTTTCCTGTAAAAAGTGTTCATGAGATCACTGATGATATGAGAGCTAGAGCAGAAGATGGTGAAGACATCAGATAATGACTGGTTACCAGAAAGAAGAGTGTGTTAGTCCAGGTAGGATAGAGAAACATTCATAGACACACATATGGATACAAGGGAAAGGTTTATATACAAGAGGAATGGAACAATGAGAAAGCATCTCAACCCAGTCCAATCCAAGGTCATAAATCCAACATTAGCGTATATGTCCTATACAAATCTATAAAGTCTCCTTCTGACTCACAAAGCACATGCAGTGGAAGCATCCTGGTGCTGGCAGGGGTCTGTCTCCCCATGGCTCCTCACTTCCAGGGCTCAAGGTCTATCACTAGCATCCAGTGGTGGTAGAAGCATCTCAGTGCTGGCAAGGGTCTCCACATGGTCTCTCCAGCTTCAGAGGTCTGGTTCCATCAGGGTAAGGCTGTGTGGCTTCTCCTCTGGCCCCTACAGTTCCTTGGATGCTTCCATCCTGTCTTGTCAGATGTTCCTCATCCCAGAGACTGAGAATCAAGTTTCGCTTCTCCAATTAGGAAATACCGTGAGACTTCCCAGAATTCGCAGGAGAAAGCCATGCCCACACAGAGGTCTCATTGGCTATCTCCAGATCAACATGCTAGATTCCACCCCTCCATCCCAATCATGAAATTGGCATCACAAATACATGACCGCCAGAGATAGCAACTGGGGTCTTAAAGGCTTTTCTTAAGACAAGTGGTAATCTAAGAGTCAGCGTAATCTGCATGGATCAAACACACCAGCCTGACTCAGGAACTGTAAATAATAAAATCCCATTTGGGATGAAGTTCAGAGAATGTGCTGTACAGGGGGCTATGGATGGTAATCGAAGCCTAAAATACCTTTGCAGAGCCTCGATGGCCACTGACGAGGGATATGAATGACCTTGCTAACAGACAGAGTCTTTAGGAGTGAAGAGTCCTCGAGCCTTAGTTGCGGGCAGGTTACACTTCAGCACTTAATCATTTGCTTTCCCTTTTAGCCTACTGTAAAGTTGCTCTAGTTCTTCATATAGCCTACTTCTTTCATTTGGAGTTGTTTCTGGGTTGCTTCTCTATCTGTTTATTTTTGTTTGCTTCTTTGATTGTTTGGTTTGGGTTTGGTGTTTGGATAGATGACCCTACAGAGACAGTAGCTGGATTGCTGGATTAAGGATTCTTTAGGATGTGGCAGTGAAGGGTGTGTGGAAATGGAGCTAATCATGAAGGTAAGAAAGAAACAAGTGTTCTACAATTAACGGTGGCGATGATTGTACAGGTTTTTCTTGTGATACAACCATTTATTAGTGTATATTAAATATATGTCAATAAAGCCATTTAAAACATGTAGTCTTTATGGATTGCTCCTTTATAAAAAGAAGCTATGAAAGGCAAATGTTGTTTGCCACCATTCTTTTGGGGGCATTGGTGA
Organism: Nesogale talazaci; assembly: GCA_004026705.1. Lineage (NCBI taxonomy): Eukaryota > Metazoa > Chordata > Mammalia > Afrosoricida > Tenrecidae > Nesogale > Nesogale talazaci. The sequence continues at coordinate 56,819 of PVJH01002287.1, forward strand.
ACAATCATAAAATTTTGCACTTTATGCTAAAGAAAATTAAATCAAACAATTTTTGAAAACATTAAGAAATGCTGAGATTGAAAAATACAAAAGGAGATGAAGACAGCTATACACATTACTGTATGCTGGGATCTACAAGGTCTTATGAAATGATCAGAGAGAGTTTAAGTAGTTTCATAAACTCACGTTCTCACACATGATTGTCAAGAGTATCTGTTTTGTGAAGTGAAATAACTGTGGGCAAATATTTGTGCTATTCAAATATGGTAACGAAGAGGTGAGAAGAGGGAAGGGAAATTTCAATGTGCTTTAGGCACTTTAAAAGGTGGACTATTTTGGTTTAGGCTTGTTAGAATATCAGATTAAGCCAATAGTAGAAGTTGATTAAAGATTTTTTATTATATGATTTGAAATCTGGGTATTATTTTGATGAGGGGGTAAAAATGCCCTGAAGATGAGAGATACTCTAGTCACCCATCCTTTATCTTATCTTTTAGCGATTGCTGTGGATAAAGACCAGGAGGCAGTGTGTACAGAATAACAATTTACCTTAAAATATCTTGCAATTCAAGCCTGGCATTTCTGAATTTGGAAACAAGCTGCATGTAAAGCTCCCTAATAACACAATGATGGAGGCACAGCAGTCGATCTAGACTCCAGAACAGTGCTTCCCTATGTGTACTTTACCACACCCTGCAGAGTGGAAATCCGCTGGAACAATTCATTTAGGGCTTCAAAAGAAAATATAAAAGTCACTGTTTGCCACTGAGTCAGTATCAACTCGCAGTGACCCTACAACATGGGGAAGAACTGACCTGCGAGTTTCTGAGCCAGTAACTTTGGATTGGAATAGAAAGTTCCACTTGTCTCAAGAGGAGAGCCTGGTGGCTTCAAACGGCTGGTCTGGAACTTCCAGTGATGCAGACTGCAGTCAAAGGAGTAAGTACTATACCACCAAGGTTCCCCAAAACAGATACCTATATTTTATAATGGGTTGTAGGCATGCCACAGTGGCATGCAGACTGTTCTAAAATTTCTGACATCACATAAAATCAAACCTTGATTTACCACTTTTACAAAGAAATAGAAACACAAACACACAGGAGAAAATAGAGGGACCCTGGGGAAGTCAACTAATCTGTTGCCAAATTGAGGATTAAGAGTGTAGGTAGGGGTAGAGTCTAGCCTGTCAATCTGGAGATAGCCAATGAGAACTCTGTTTGGGCATGGCTTCCTCCTGAGAATTCTGGGAAATCTAGTTGTATTTCCCCCTTGGAAGTGAGAGACATACAACTCAATCCCTAGGAGATGGTCTACTGGCAAGACACAAGGTTGACTCCTTGGGAGGCATCCTGGAGGAGAAGCCACACAGACTTCTCCTGATGGAACCAGACCTCTGAAGTGGGAAAAGCCCCATAAAAATACCTATCAATTCTGAGATGCTCGAGAAGCCACAGAGAGTCCTCTGCTAGGGCTGAGCTACTTACAACACCACTGGGTCCTAAGACTTTCTTACCCATTGGCCTATGATTGTCCTGCATTTGATGTCATTGCATATGACTTGTGAATCTGCAGAAGACTTCATAGACTGGTATCAAAAATATGGACTAATATCAGATTTGTAGGCTTGGACTGGACTGGGTTGGGATGCTTTCTCAAGGTTCTGTTCTTCTTGTGCTTAAACTTCTCCCTTATATACATATAGGTGCTTATGAATTTGTTTCTCTAGTCTACCTGGACTAACACAGGCCCTATTTGCATAGGGTGCCACATGTCGGGCAGGCTAACTCCATGGAGAAAAGTGAGACTTTCTACTCCCAGAAAGTATTGCAATCTCAGAAGTCCACAGGGCATTTCTACTCTATGTTCCTGGGTTGCTACCAGTTGAGATCAACTCAAAGGGAAAGAAAGTTAGAAAAATCACCAAATATCTCTTTTCTGAATACTACTAGCTAGGTGAATAACGGCAACAAAAACGGACAAAGGAAATTTAAAATTTCGAACAAATGAAATTAAAAAAAAAGGCAAATATGTTCTCTTCAACCAATTTCACATGCATCTTATGCTATAAACGAATGTTTATCAAAATGGATGATGCCATCTGCAGGGGCCACTGAAATGATCTGGGGAAGCTGCAAAGATAGGTATCTACTCTTTACCCTGGATTTGGGCAGTAGTGCAACATTTTTCATTTCAAAAGGATACTGAGGGTTTATGGTTTTATATTGTTTTGTTTCTAAAATGGGAGAAGAGGGCCAAATACATTTTTGAATGTATCTTCTAGTGCACTGTGTGACTCAAATGGTTCCGTTTCCCTCCCTCTCTCCCTGCACCTGTATTTTCTACAGCCCCTTGTATCTGTTATTATCTGTATGCATCCACTCCTTCTGTGCTTCTAGCTGGGAGACCTAACAGAAACCAGTGAAAAACAAAATCATGCTAAGATGGTAAAAGCTAAAACATAATAGTATACAGACAAAAATACTAATTATACATAAGAAAGAAAAGACTGCTACCAATATTTTAATAAATCAGTAATACATTACTGTCATGGAAGCAATGAGAAATACTTGCATCCAAAACAAATTAAGGTCCCATCTTTAGGGTAGTTGACTGGGCAAGTATTGAGTTTGATCCAGCATAATCAAAATTGCAATAGTTTCTGCTTGATTGTAAGGTTGTTTGACATTCTGATCTGTGCTTCCAGTGGATCTGCCCAGACTCAGTCTGCGAAGTATTCTGCATATGGGTTTGGGGGTCTCACCTTCCCCCAAATCCCTTCACTAATTGGGTGTTCAAGATTTGTTCCTCTGATGTTTTTCTCCTTAATATATTCGTGTCTTGTAATTTTCATCTTTGGATCACATAAGTTAGTGTGCTTTTTCCGTGTGGACTTATTTGACTCCTTGCTTAGATGTATGCTTGTTTGAATACAAGCCTTTAACACCCCAGAAACTAATGAAGACAGAAGGAGGCAGAGAGCACTAGAAAGAATTGTGATGGCATAAAATCATCTAATGGTCATTTGACCAGAGGGAGGGGTGTGCTCTAAAATTGATTGTGCAATTCTCCTTGAATTATTGAATTATTAAATTATATGGTACGCAATAAAACTGTGGGGGGGGGAAGTGACTTTCAGAAATCATTTAGTTCAAGGTGACAGTTTAAAAGATCACTTGAGAGCAATGGCTTTAATGGATCACTCCAGCAGTAGAGCCCCAAGAGCCTGGATTCAAGAACAATGAAAACCGTTACTCAGACCAGTTGCTTTGGATCCATATTCCAGATTGGTGTAGGTATATTATTACTATATCTTTTTTTCTTACTATGATTAAAAGTGTGGTAGACCATTGCATATAATATTACAAAGAAATAGGGTTATAGATTGGTATAAATAGTTAGGCACCAGACTACTAATCAAATGCTTAGAAGTTCAGGACTATCCAAAGCAAAATTTTCAGTACTATCCAAAGCCTCTCACTATTAAGTAAGTTCTGGTAATCTTCTTCTAAATCAGAGGTTCTCAACCTGTCGGTTATGTCCTATGACCACTTTGGGAGTTGAATGACCCTTCACAGGGTCATCTGATTCATAACAGTAGCAAAATTACGTTTATGAAGTAGCAACGAAAATAATGTTATCTTTCGTGGGGGGGCAGGAAGATATTAAAGGGTTGTGGGATTACAAAGGTTGAGAACAACTGTCAAAGTCTGAAAATGCGATGAAACAGTCCAGCTGTGCAGACACGGGGACCCTACGGGTTAGTGGCAACTCCAGGGCAATGCAGAATCTTTCTAAATAAATGAAAGTACAAAGAAAAGACAAATACTTTTTTTCACTATTCAAACTTAAAATGTCATGAATTTTTGAAAGTTTAAAATCATTAAATTCTATTTCAGAGATTAATGTTCAGAGACCAGACCTGTCTTTGCTTTGTTTTGCTCTGCTTTTTCCCCCTATCCCTTTCTCTCCCTGAACTATTAAAGGAAATCAAAAACCATTAAAAGGGAATAGAAAGTATCTCTCAGGAAAACAAGGTAATACAGTTATTGCCTCAAGCCAAAAAAAACCTGTTAATTCTTTTGAGATGAAGAGCAATTCTTAGTACTCACCTAGCTATATTCATAATCATTAAATAATTGCATAATCCAGACAACATCTCTTTGTGAACCTGGTAAGAATAATTATTTGTATTTTAAAAGTTAACTAGGTAGTCAATACATTAAACATGATAAGTGCAGTAGAAATTTGGAATTAAAATCCTAATTCCCTGTCTAAGATCTGAATTGTTCCTTTAATAGTCAAGTAAGAAACTTCTGGGTTAGCTTAAAGAACAAAATAGTGCCCCATAATAGCAGCTAGAAGTCACGATAATATATTACGTATATTTTTATGTACTTATTTTTCAAACTTATTACCTCCTAAAGCCGTACACATACTGGCAAAAATGATACTTTCAACAAACTACTTTCTTTTATATAGATACTAGAATAAATGTATTTCCTGTGACCTTATTGTAAACATTACTCAAGCAATTTCTGTTTCAGTTTTTGTTCTAATCGAAACAATTTGCTTCTGAGTTATTAGTAAAAGCCATTTCTTTCAAACGTTATCTGAAAATTTATGGTGAATTGCTTGTGAGTGAAAAAGCAATGCTCACATCTCCCTATTTCTTTAAACGAACTATCCAGGATGGATCTTTGGTTCCAAATCTTCACTGCACATTGGGAACCAATGTGAGGTCATTAAGGGTGCAAATATTTGGCTCCATGATCACATTGTGACTTCGTTTATGTGAGATGCACAGGCCTTGATAATTTCAGTGATAACGCGCGTGGACAAAAATGTTTGTGTACCACAGGTTTAGAGCAAAAGTCTGTTCTTAACCATAGAGTAGCTGTACCAAATGGAAGAAAGGATGAAGTCAAAGAACTGCACAGAAAAATTTAAAGACCAGTTTTTAAAAAGTCAAATGTTATCATGAAAATATACAAAGACCTAGAGTTAGAAAATCAAAAAGGAAGAGCCACCTCTATCTTAAACTGAAAGAACTCAAGAATAAACACAAGCCTTGAGCTGAAATGTTGGAGGATTTTTAAGGCAAAATAATGAATGATGCAGGAAGCATCTAAAGAAGATGGAATGAACACAGAGTCACTGTCCCCCAAACAGCTAGTCAACACCCAACCATTGCACAAGGTAGCATCTGAGCAAGGACTAGTGGTGCTGAAGTAAAAACTTCAAGCTTTACTGGAAGCAATCATCAAAAACAATGGACCAAGGATAAATGGATTACCAATTGAAAAGTTTCAGCAAGTTTATAAAGCACTGGAAGCTCTTATTCATCGAATAAAGGAAATTCTAGGAAATTTTAAAGACAGTTACTCGATCAATTTACTAGAAGAAACACATACCTGTATTCATTTCAAAGAAATTGACCCAAAAGAAAGATCAAATAATAGAATATTATTGTTAATATCGCATGCAAGTAAAGCTTCACTGAAGATCATCCAACCACAGTTGCAGTAGGACATTGACAGAGCGCTACCAGAGGTTCAGGCCAGATCCAGAAGAAAATGTGGAATAAGAGATATTACGGCTGAGGTCAGATAGCTCTTAGTTCAAAGCAGAGGCATCTTAACTCAAAGCAGAGACTATCAGACTACATTTGCTTATGTTTATTTTTTTTTGGGGGGGGGGCTATGCAAAAGCATTTGATTGTGTAGGTCCTAACAACTTATGGGTAACTGTGGGATGAAGACAGAAGTTTTCCACAATTGCCTATTCCAAAATATTAAGCAAACTATTTACCAGCATTTAGTGTGCTTAATCTCCCTGATGCTCCCAGTTATCTGCAGGCTTTGCATCACTCAAGTTAGGATAGTGATCTGTTTCCCTCGAGGCCTATGGGTGGGCTTCAAGAGACATTGTCAGTGACCCCTAAGAAGTCTTTCCTCATCACATCCCTCTCCTCTTAGTCATGAGGTATCCCTAAACCATTATCATCTTATAGCCCTTAAGACAGCCCCTGCTTGAGGCATGTCCTGACCAGTGACTAGAGAACTTATGTGTGCCCTGTTAGGTGACTAAAACGGGAGAAATTAATGTTCACCACTCTCACTGACCCCTGCTTCCAGGTCACTCCTGCCTGCCTCTCTGCTGCCCCTGAGCACCAGGCACTCTCAACTCCTCTCCCTCATCATGCAATCCCTTCCTTCCTCTCCCACTCCACACGGATCACCATATGGGGCAGAGGTGAGCATGTTACCCTGATGTTGTGTTTGTCTGGCTCTTATTATTTCTTTCTCTCTCTGTCATGATCTCTGTATCGTTATTATAATAAATAATATTGATCACTGCACAACTGCCTATTGTACCCTTGCAGTGAGTATATCAGAGGCGTCCCCTCTGATAGACAACCTTGAGAAAATGGGAATTCCAGAACACTTAATTGTGCTCATTCAGAACTTGTATATGGATGAACAGAAAGTTTTGAAACAGAGAAAAGGAGCACTGTGTGGTTTAAATCAGGTGAGATGTTTTTCAGGGTTGTATGATGTCACTATATCAGAAAAGTGGTTTATATGCAAAAGAATGCATCTTCAGGGTTGGAGGATGGCTTAATAACAGTGCATGATATGCATATAACACAGCCTACATGTTGAAAAGTGAGGAGGACATGACACACTTGCTGATGAAAATCTAGGATTCCAGCTTTCAGTATGGATTACAAATCAATTTAAAGACACCCCAAATCATCATAACCGGACCAATCAGAACCTCATGACAAAATGGAGAAAGGTTGAAGTCGTCAAGGATTTGTCTGGCTGGGATCTACAGTCATTACGTATGGAAGCAACACTCAAGTGATCAAAAGATGCATTGCATTGGGTAAAGCTGCTACACAAGATCTCTTTAGAATATTGAAAAGCAAGGATGTTCTTTGAGGAATAAGGTGGGCCTGACCCACGCCAATGTATTTTCAGTTACCACGTATGTGTGTGAAAGTTGGATATTGAATGAGGAAAGTTGAAGAGTAAATATATTTGAATTTGTTGTTGTAAAAAGAAGAACATTGCAAGGCCCATGAACTGCTTAGAGGACAAAGAGATCTGTGCTGGAAGATCTAGAGCTAAAGTCCTCCTTGGAGACAAAGACTGTGAGACTTTGACCTACCTACTTTGGACAGGTTGTCAGATAAGACCAGACCCTGGAGAAGGGCATCGTGCTGGGTCACGCGGAGGAGCAGGGGGGAAGGGGGCAGCCCCTGAAAGGTAAATTGACACCGTGGGTACAAGCATGGGCTCAAGCCTAGGAAACATTGTGGCGACGGCAGAGGACCAGGCAGTGTTTTGCTCTGCTGTGCACAGTCCCTACGAGCTGGAAATGACTAGCAATAACAGGGCTTTCCGCCAACGTTTAATCAATGCCAACAGTGCTACCAGGGGGATAAGTGGCTGAGTGTTGATGAATTCATTGCAAGTGACAAAGATGCACTCATTTAAGGAACTGAAAATATTGCAGATGTCTTTGCCCCACTCTTTAGATTTAATTGATCTGGTGTGAGGAAGGGCACGACTAAGGATTCTAATGGGGATTCAAGGTTGAATATTGAGAATCACTGAGCTAAATATCTGCTCTCTTTAGCAGACATCCATTGAAACTAGCTCTTATTTCACCCTCTCTTGTATACTGAAGCCCTTCAGAACCGTGACATCTGATGTGGAGAAGAGCAGTTCCGTATAGTAATGCTCCCTTCTGTCACCTTGGTCTTCTCTTTCTCCTCTCCCTTTTCTCTTTCCTGTCACTCCCCTTTTCCTTTTTCTTTCCCTCTGTTGACGTGTGGATCCTTAAAATCTGCAATGTGCCTCTCCTCCTTTGTAGAAGAGACCTGATGGTGCTGCACTTAGGCATTGGTCTGCTCATCTCAGGGTCCAACTTTCAAATGGACCACCCGTGTCATAGGAAAGAAATGAGGTTGTCTGTTTCTGTAAAGATGTATGGTCTCAGAAACTCTAAACAGTCCCTGGTGAGTCAGAACTGAATCAATGACAGTGGTTTAGGATGTTGAGTATATTGTAAATTAATCCCGCTCAATTTCAGCTTTCCATTCAACAGCTCAATCAACCAATGCTAATGACGATGTGCCAGCAAGCACTCGGCAACCAGTTGCTGGCTGGGAAGCCATTGATGAATGCTACCCCCCCCCCCCCAAGACATTGATAGTTGCTTTGGAAAATTGGGTTTTATCACCCCTCCTAAGAAACCATGTAGGATGAAGCTGAGCTATGAAAATGGCAATGTCTGGAAGAGACAGAAGATTCTTTAGGCAAGGTACAGGAGCTTTTGTGTTTCAAGGCTGTTAGTTTAGCAAAAATAGATCTCACTACCATCCAGTCAATGCTGACTCACTGCAACCCCCTGTGGTTTTCCATGACTGTAACTTTTGACCAGAGTAGAGACTCCAGCCTTCTTTCCCTTGCACTGCCAGTGGTTTCGAACCGTCAACCATGGGGATCATAGCCAAAAGTGCAACCGCGATAACTCCAGTGGTCGTTTTTGTTTTAGTTTCCACCTTAAAGTGATTCAACTTTTTTTCGGTTGCTGTTGTTTTATTACCTTATCTTGTGATGGAATTTTTTAGATCAGTTTCAAGATAGAAAAAGGTGAACTAACCTCCTAGAGGGGGAAGGTCCATTAAAAGTGACTTTATGCTTCCCTCTTTCCTTGCTTGTTTTTATCTTTCCAAGGTAGTATTGAGATTTAGAGCTCCATGAGGAGAACGCTAGTTTCCTCTGCCCATTGCAAACCTGTAATTCTTTCCTCATCTTTTGGTTGATATTTTTCTTTTTGTTACTGAGTGTATCAGCACACCTGGTGGCACAGAGGTTAAAGTGCTCAGCTGCTGACTGATGAACTCAACCCAGTCAGAACTGTATAAAGACCATGTTCTTGAAAGCCCTATGGAACTGTCCCACTCTGTCCTAGAGCTCTCTCGAGTTACAGGTGACTACACAGAGGTTGGTTTGTTTCCTTGTTACTGACTCTAAAATTAGTTGTTCTTTATCTCAATTAACTTGCAAAGAAAGTATTTTTTCTACCTGGAGTAGCATTTGTCGATGACACATCAAAAATGACTGTTCTGTTTCATAACAAATGGCCTTATCCACCAGAAGTTCATAAGTAACTACAGCGACTTTGATGTACCCCGCGATGCCAGACATTATGGGACCTAAATCATGACGCTTTCTTGAAAAATGAATAATAGAACTTGCTTTTACCTAATGTTTACAGACCTATGGACTCATTCTGTCTTATTTGAAAAGACTGCTTTGGAGTGCTTAATTAGCTAACTATCCTGCATGGTCATTTTGCAGTATGAAAATAAATAGCTAAACTAAGCTAAGAAAAAGGCACTGCTTTCTTTCTCATAGAATAACTCACTCTACTTTTTCACTGGGATGTTTTACTGGACACCAATAAATCCTACATCAATACATGTATGTAATTTCAACTGTACTTCCTTGCTCTAATTTGGGTAGGCTAGAGATGACTCAATATTTGTCTTTATAAATAGCACTACTACATTATGCTACATTGTTAACCATATCTATTCAAAAACTTACATATAAAATTTTCTGATCATTTAAAAACAAATTTTTTTACAGAGGGGTTTCATTTGTTGGATAGCTTCAGGCTGCATATGCAGAAGGATATTTTACTGAATTTGTCTCACTTCTTCTGAGTTGCTGAAAATTTTCACTTTATTAGAGTAGTCTGTAATTCTACTGAAATGCATCCATTAACTTGAAATTATGTTTTTGAGTAGCCAGATATTAGTAACTTTTTGTGTTATTCCTGGTTGACTACAGAAACTAATTCATAGACACTCATTTGTTTGTAAGAGAGATATTTATATTATAGATCAATTGCATATTGAGAAATGTCCCAATATGGTCCAGATCAAGTCGATAAGTTTGATATTAGCCTATATGTCTGATACTCGTCTATGAATTCCTCTTCAGACACTCAAAAAATTCAATGATGCCAAATGTTGGAAGGTCACAGGCTATAGGTGAAAAGTCTTGTGGATCCAATGAGAGTGGCAGCATCTCAGCCCTAGTGTGATACTTCGCTAGCTCCAAGTATGGCTCCTCTTCAGAAGGTCAAGCAGAGAGTGTGGTCCACCTCCCAGGAGAGACAAAGGAAGTTCCCAGAGTCCTCATGAATGGCCACACCCACAAGGAAGGGTCAGCATACTGTGACCTGATAGATAGGCTAAACTTTACCCCTTCACTATGTTTATCAAATTCACATTCAATTATGTAATTACCATACCTGGCTTCATTCTTTTCATTCTCATTGTAATCAGTAACAATTTTTTAAAGAAAATAGGTTGTTTTTAGTTTCTTTCATTACATGACTTCTGTTACCTTCGTTTTATAAATATTCCCTAAAGACATAACCATAAATAAGAACTTCCCATAACATTACATAATATACAATTTCATTGGTGATACCACATTAAAAAATACCTATTCATTGAAATGATGGGCCAAGGAAAATATTCTTGCACTGATTAGGTTAAGTACACTTCTTCTACTGTAATTGAAACAAAGTACATTCTCATATATTATAGATAAATACCAGTTTTTCCCCAAATTAGGTGACAGTCCATAGATTTGTGTATCTATTTCAAGGTAACTTTGTTCATATTATGCTTCTGTAATGGGCTTAGTGGCATTTGAGTGTTTTGATACTTCCTTACTGCTAATATCTTAAATGATCTAGCCTCTTATCCAAAAGTTTAGTGAAGTACAACTCTCCAAAAGTCAGGGCTATCAAAGTCTATGTTTCATTCATAGTTGGCTTGAGCTTAATGGTTTAGAGTCCTTCATTTTCCAGTAAATAGCAATTATTTTATATAAAATGCTACTAAACTCTATTTTAATGGCGTGTTTCATTTTTGTACTTTTAAAAATATTATTAATTGGGACTTAGCACATATAAGACATCATGTTATAGTCCAATCACATCAAGTAGAATTGAACAATTGCTACCATGATCAGTTTCCAGATATTCTTTTCCAATTTCCACATTTTTATTAAACACTAAATACTGTATTACAGGATATTAAAGTGAAAAAATGCTAAGCAAAGATGCTGAGTACAGGGGAATTGTTTTAGATTCATGCCAAAATAAATATGGAGAGGTTTATGCATTGACTGCCACTTCCTTTTGTAAATATTTTAGAGTCCATCCAGCAATTTCTAGGTAAAATTCTAGAATAAACCAATTTGATTGTTTAAGGCAGAACAAATTTCTCCCTGGGATATTGTCCTATGGCTGGGTCTTGTCATATGAAGCAGTGCACAGGTATTCTACAAACTCTAGGTATATATTTTTAAATACTTGCCAATCTTGTTGGACAGGCATGTTCCCAATGGTTGACACATTAGACTAGTGTATATCAAATATGATGTAAGTTATTCAGGAAAACAAAATGGAATTCTAGAAGACCTGCACCTGAAAGCAAGAGTGTGATGTAAAATGAAAAGTTTGGTAATAACCCAACCTTTTCTTCATCTCAGGATAAAGGAGAAACCAGAAAGAAAAATTATAACAACAATAATACTTCAACGAGAGCAAAACTGGTTTGGTGGCATCACAAGTGTCTCTAAACAGAAGATCAAATATCACAGATTGCTATTGCTGGCAGATCCATGCAAGTTTTAATTTCAGATGAATAATATATGGACCAATGTCATCATTTTGTCCCTGAGTTTCCCAGGCTTTCTCCTCATGTAGTCTTCTCTTTGAACATTTACGCTACCTTTCCTACTCCTGTACGGGGAACTCATAAGTGAGAGGACTCTAAGCCCTCATCATGGTCTGGTGTGCGGATGCTCACCCCGACTCCCCAGTGGCTCCCTGGGAGGAAGTTGGGGCAGTCTGCATGTGGAACTAGAACAGCCATGGGGCCCTCTGGGGTACTTTGAGTTTGTCTTTGCAGGGTTGCTAAACATGGCATGGGCTTATGGCAATGAATTGGGTTTGGATTATAATCTCTCTTGTCAGGAAATTGACAAATACAGCTTTGTAATTTTAACCATACAGCAAAATAATATATTCTGATGGTAGAAAACATTACTATCTATCTTTTCTTTCCCTGTTAAAATACTAACATTTCAAGGATTCTCTAATCTCTGCTGGTATACATTTCAGATTTCAGATGTTTGTTCAACAAGAATTTTTACAATGAGTCTTGATATTGTACATTTCAGGAGATTAGGGGTGTGAGGAAAGTAGAAAAGGGCACTCATGCAGGAGGGAAATATGTAGTTTGATAATTCCATACATAAAATCTTTTAAAAATTCAACTGTATATAATTATATTCTTTTATATTTTGTTGTTCAGAAGCTGGACTACATGAAGATGAATTCAGCAACTGGAAAGTCTTTTTTTCTTTTCTTTCTTTTTTTTTTTTTGCCTTCCTCCAAAGTATATACTATAGATTTAACCACACTTCAGAAGACACCACTTGAGTTTCCCCCGTAGCCAATGTGGGGAATTTTCACATATAAAAAAAATAAACTTTGAAATCATTAATATTTTTAAACATAGTACAGATTAAAAATTGTTCAATATGAAATCATGACCCCGCCCCTAGTGTAGAAAAACAACCCCATATCACAGTTTTTCTTGTATTCCTGAAATCCCCACCACACTGGACTTCATCTTTGCTTCCAACAGCACTCGCCAAGGGCTGCTGCGCAGAAGGAAGCATGATCAAAGCTATGTCTCTCATCTACCTGGGTGGCAGCACGGGAGCACCTCTGAGTTCAGGTTCATAGGTAGAAGCTGGCAGCTTCCCTCCTCAACCCTCCCGAAGGCTGGCCCATAAACCCCTTTTTTTCTGGGGAAAAGGGTGCTAGTAACAGCTGTCAGGGCCAAGGGAACAGTGAGAAGTTCAGTTCTCTGCTCTTCAGATGAGCTGTGTAAACCATTTCTTTTAAAAGAAGGAGAAAGGCTTAGTAACAGCCTGTGATGTGGAGAAGATAGGGTCTTGTGCTGCTTCTGATAGTGAAGTGTGGATTTCTGAGAAGGTGGACTTGAAGCACTTGCTGATGAAGGTAAAGGGTACAGCTTTCAGTGTTAAGAAAATCTAAGTTCACACAAGTGGACCAATAGACAATGCCACGATAACTGGATAAATGGAGAAAATATTGAGCTAGTCAAGGACTCATTTGAATCCACAATCCAAGTTCATGGAAACATCAGTTACAAAATCAAATGATGTATTGCATAGCCCCAAACTTCTGTGCAAGATTTTTTAAGTGTTCAAATGCAATGATGTCACTCTGAAAACTAAATTCAACTTGACCCAGGTCATGCTACTTCTATTCATCTTGTAGGCCTGTGAACGTTGGACAATGAATAAGGAAGAACACAGAATCCATGCATTTAACACATGGTGTTGGCAAGGAATATTGAAAGTACCGTGGCGTGCCTGAAGAATAAACAAATCTGTCTTGGAGGAAATAAGGCGAACATTCTCTTTAGAATGCGTCTTTAGTCTCGTGTACTTTGAAGCTATTCCTAGGAAGGGCCTGTCTGTTGAAAAGGTTATCATGCTTGGTAAAGTATACAAAGGTAGCAAAAGCGAGGAAGAGCATTGAGGTGGGTTGACATGGGGGCTGCAACAGTGATCTCAAAGATAAGAACACTTGTGTGCGTGACAGACTGGGGATGTTTGTTCTATTCTATTCGGTGCCACTGTAATTTGGAACTAACCGAATGGCAGCTAACAGCATCTTTGTCTTTTGGAAATAGCATTTTGTTTCCATCCTAATATGCCTTAAAGTGATTGAATCTCCTACTTAAGGTTTATATATCTTTATATATATATATATATTTGTATGTACATATATATCTGAATCCAATCTCAAAGCCAGTTGCACGTGCATGCATATAAGACCTTTAAAAAATAGTTTGGTAACTCCCACTAAATGATGGAGTGGGTGCATGAAAATAGGATGCAGATGCTTCTACAGAGGGGGTAGTCAATGTTTCCATTCTACTGAATATAAGTGAACCATCTCTCAGGAAGACTTCATCCTTCAAGCAGCAGGAGGAGCCACATGATTCAGGACCTCTGTGTGTAGTGGCAGCAGCTGAGACCCCGAATGAGGAGCCATTGAGAGAGTGGAGACCATAAGACAGGTCAGCGGGTACCTCAAGACACAGAATAGATCATTCAAACTCAATGCAGAAGCAAGACTTGCAGAATAAGGGTGTCCTGTGTGTATTTATCAGCACTGAAGGAGTTTTGTAACACATTGTGGAGCAGGGCAGAGCCCAAACATCTCTTGACTGAAAGACTGTGGACCAGCAAATGCCAGCTGACACTGCTGAGAAGAAACACTGTGGACAAAAGGACAGTATCCTTAATAATTTCAATGTCTGGCTTGATGTAACCTATTAACTTCCCTAATAAAGCCTCAAAAGCATGATAATTATCTATGAGTTCTGCTTAGTCAATGTAAATGATTATGGAACCCAACAGAAAATAGAATGTCATGAAAGTGCTGGTTGAAAGGATAATTGAACTTGGTATATATCTAGGTTTGTCGAACCTCTACTTCATAGAAACCATTCTTGGACAGATATGGAGGTGAATGAATTCTCTTTCAACTGCACTCGTGTGTATCCCGACGATGCCAGATGTGGTTCTCATTGCTATTTTTTTTGTGTGTGTGTATACTTACATACATACATATAAACAACAAGGAATGCAATTGTCTTCTGTATTTATTTCAATATTGCATGTAGACATTACATTCATAAATAAGTTAGAAGATATGGCATTGTAAGTTAGATGTGGTATTGTAAGCAGTGCAACCACATATAATTCATGTCTTAAAAAAGATATTCCTATGACAATAAAATACATATGTGACTGAAACGGAGCACAAATAAAATCGTTTTAGGGAAAAAAAACAGCTTAAAATGTTCTGGGAAGAAAGAGTTTGAAGCAGCAGACCATTTTAAACTGAATATAACTAATTGTAAAACTTTACATTGTGAAATTTAATTAAGTATGTTCTAGCCATTTGGATTATAAAATGCTAGGTAAAACTCTAAGTGAAAGCTGTGAAAAATCAATAGTATGCTGCTGGCATTTTTGTTTGAGATATATAATAGCTTTCTACTAGGTGTATAGGAGAGCTACCAATATTCTTGCCCTAATTTACAGGAAAATGAACATTCTATAAAGGGTAAATCTATTAATTAGAGACCAGCACAGCTTTCCTTCTTGTGAGTGTAATCGTTAAATTGATTTTTCCAGTCCATCATGTAATTGTTCCAGCGATGAAACCCTGCTTTCCACTCTTGTTCTGCATCATCAATATTTCCTGTAAAACATGGAGCAAGTGGTATTTATCTAAATTTTAATCTGTTTACATATAATTGAAAATAATTTTGATTACAGATTCTACTTTATCCATATATTGCATAGCAACTTGTATTCTTCATTAATATCAATTCATGCTGTACCTGAAAAAGATTTGCATAAAATATATACAACCTACATATATATATAACATGTGCAAAGTGGTATGAAAATATACAATTAATAAAACAGAAATGGGTGCATATAGTATATTTTGTTATATTATATGATAGTGCATTATATTCACTTTAAAATTTTATTGGGATATATATTCTTTTATTCTCCTGCTCACTTTACACCTTAAAAATCTACTTTAATGCATCCCATTTTTGTATATATACTTATAAAGCTATTAATTTTATCAAAATATTAGATATGAATATTTTTCAATGCATAAAGATAACTTTGTAAATGATACACTCTATAGATTTGACACTTATTTCAATATGAACTAAGATTGTCTGTGCGCTTATGGACTTTGCAAAGTGCATTATGTGATTTGAGGAAATCATCAAAAAGATCTTACAAGAACCTTGTAATAACATATTATATATTACAATTCAGTATAAAATTTGAGCAATAAATCATCTTAAATTGCAAACTTTTAAATTATATATAATTCCAATATTATATGCATATGATTTGGCTATTAGTTGCTATTGGTTGACCCAATGGACATTTTTAATTGGGTGTTATTATTAATTTCTCTTTGAATTTTCAAAATATTAATTTGTAGCTACTAATTTAGAATTAAAATTTCAAGTGATTTCAACTGTTCTAAAAGTAGGAATTGAGGTACTTTTGTTGTTTCTTAATATATATATTTTAAGTTAGCTGCATTTGAAATTAATAGCAAATTAATAGACATTAATTCTATAAGAAAACTATGGGATCTGTATAATATGTATATGCAATAAAAATATTTGAAGCATTTTATAGCTATGAAATAGTTCCTGTAGTTTAGTTTACTCCTACATACAATTGTTGATATTGTGTAGACATTCTTCAAATATTTGATCACTTACAGAAAAAAATATGTTCCATTTTGATATAAAATGACTTTTAAAAGGTCAAAAAGTATAATTCTGGGAACTAACAGTACTTTTATAAATGGTGAGAAAGGATAAATGTGGAAGGAAGATGTTAAATATACTAAATGATCCATTTTAAGTTCTTTTTGTGATAATTAAATTCTGTTTTAAATGTTACTTACACAAAGCAGGGATTCTAAAGTTCAGAGAATGATGTTTTTGATATAGAAAATAAATGGTAATTTAGCATTTGGACCAAGATTTTGTACATGGAGAAAAGTCCATAGATCTGATTTTTTTCCTTTTCTAAGTAATGATATAGTGAATCAGTGAAATCCACTGATTCAGAGATATGAAAAATTTGTTCTTTATATATCATAAAATAATGTACACAATATAATACATTGCAAAATTTTAGCCTTTAGAAGTGCCAGCCATTGAGAAATAAAATTTAAAATACCCAATTATTATGAGCAGAATCTAGAGGAAGTGAAGATATTATTTAAAAAGATAACATTTTTATTGTCTTTTGGCATCACTGCTCTCCGGTGGTGGGAGTAGGAGGCCCAGCCCCACTGCTGGAATTGAGTCTCCGTCCCAGTGGGCGGCAGTCCCGCGCACAACCACTACGCCACCGGTGCTCAGCTTTTATTGTCATTAAAGAAATCAAAACTAAAATTAAATTTGAAGTTTCCTCTTCTGCCTCCTCAATCACCTCTTTTTTCTTTCTCTTTCTGTCTTTCCTTTTCTCTCATATTGACATGCCAACCCCTGAGTGCAAGCTTTCCCCCCCCAAATCCCTCCAAACTCACTGCCATCGCAAAACTGTAGAAAATTCAGTCTTTTTTCCCCATCCACAGAGCCACTGGTAGTCAAATCACTGCACCACCGGGTTCCTAGTGCCTTTAAATTTGTTTTCAATAGAAAAAGTTTAATTTGTAGAATGATTTTTTTCTTCATTTCTTACCACCCCCCCATCCCAGGGCCATTATGGTTTATTTGGCGTTGTACATAACAGCAAATTTTAATACACTCTCTTATGAGTTAATTTTATGAAGAAAGCATCTGAATTCATTTATTGATCTTTTAACATCTTTTTTTTTATCTTCTAACATCTTTTGTAATCAGTGCAATTTAAAGTCCTCCATAAAATCATTCTGTACAACAACCAAACCCAAATGAAACTTCATGACTGAGTCAATTCTGATTCACTGTGACTCCCTCAGACTGCACACAACCGTCCTTCCCCTTCAACACTACTTGAGTAGAAAGTCTAACCATCTCTAGACCAGCTGGCAAGTTTGAACTGCTGACCCACTATGTCCATATTTTATTAATAATATATAGGAAAAATACATGGTGCTTTGAGGCACACAATCGATAAGACAGATTGACAGAGTGGCTGCAATAACAGATTCAAGTATAACAAGCATCGCTAGGCAGGCAGTGTGCTGAACAGGGAGTCCTTCATTCTGCTGTACCTAAGGTCACTGTGAATTGGAACTTCCTCGAAGGCATCTAGCAACAAGCAAGGAAAATATAATTTCTTATTTTCATTCATACATTCTGCTTAGTATTAATCCTCAGGTTGAATATTCTAATATGTGGCAGTTAAGAACAGAGGAAAAGAAAGAAAGTATAAAATTAAAAGTGAGGACACAATGGCAAATATAAAATATAAATATAAATGCAAGAAAAGTTTCTTTTTTTTATTTTTTATTTTTTTTTTTTAGGCATCACTGCCCTGGTGGTGGGAGTAGGAGGCCCAGCCTTTGCTCTTGGGAGCCGGAATTGAACCTCCATCCCAGTGGGCCGCAGTCCCGCGCACAACCACTACGCCACCAGGGCTCAGCCCAAGAAAAGTTTCTTATATGAATTTTTTTATAGATAAAATTTAGCTAGTAGATAGGTAGAGGTATAGGATATTGCCCACTTTAGTACATAACCAAACTTTCTGCTAAATACTTTCTTGTTGACTCCCCACAACTGCAACTTAGACTAATATTCAAAAGAATAATGAAGGAAGTGGAAGGAAAGCTGAAAGATTCTAATACAAATAAATCATTACACAAACATCGCTGCATGGAAAATGGCATTACCTCTAAATAAGAAGCTTTATGTAGATGCTTTTAATCTTAGAAGCTGTGTGGTGAGCAGATAGATAGTAATTCATAGCCAGTAAAAATGAATAAATTTTCATCTATTCCTGTCATGAATGACTTGCAGAAAACTACTGGCCCTTGACTTCTGGGCTTCATACGAGCTATGACTTGGCCTAAGAGGCAAACAGAAGCAGACCAGGACATTTTTGGTGCTTTGTCATTTTAGATGAAAGGGGAAAAATTAAAATGGAATGCATGGGATGAGAGACATGGAAGAGGGGTAATGAGCTCTCTCAGGATCCCACTGAATCGAAGTATATCGACTCTAAGAGCATCCGCCTCACAGCACTGGGGCGGTCCTCACACATGCACAGCAGTGTAGTCAGCCACAGTGTTTGCACGGGGTGAGCAGCAAGGCTGTAATCTCTTTGAAGTAAATGCAAACAGCGGCATTTAGGTTCAAATCATCAATCTTTCTGCTATCAGCCAAGTACTTAAACATGGCACCACAAGATTCCTTTTGGAAAAGATTAATCCTAAAAATGTAATCTTTCAATTTTTAGTATAAAATTTTAACAATTTATGGTATAAAAGGTTAAGAAATACTAGTAGGATATAAACATAACAGTAGGTTAAAATTATTAATTTAAAAATTATCAATTAAAATATGCTAACCAATTAAATTTATATGGAAATGTATGACTGACAATTTTTGTTATTTCCTATTATATCAAGAACTAAGAAATAACATGTAGGGGCATGAGCAAGAGTGGTAAAGAAAGCTGATGGTGTCCAGCTATGAAAAGATATAGCATCTGGGGTCTTAAATAAGCAGCCATCTAGCTCAGGAGCAACAACACCCACCATAAAAGAAGCTCAGTTGCCTGTGCAATCATGCTGAAACAATCAGGTATCAGGCATCAAATAACAAAAATCAAAATCAATGGACCAATTGATTCATGGTATGATTTCTGGAGAAAAATGGAAACAGAGGCAAACAGAGTAGAAGAAACAATAGTGCCCAGCTACCAAATGATTGAATGTCTGGAGTCTCAAAGACTTGAAGATAAATGAGTTGCTGTTCAGCGCAGAAACAGCAAAGCCCACATGGAAGAAGCACACCAGCCTGTGTGATCAAGAGAGGCCAAAGGGAGCAGGAATTGTGCATCAGAGAACAAGAATTACATCCTTATAAATGAGGGGGAGAGAGCAGCGTGGGGACCTAAGGCCCACTGGTGGGTAATTGGTCACCCCTTTACAGGGGAGTCATGGGGAGGAGACAGACCAGTCAAGGTGCAGCCCAGCAGTGATGATGCATACAAGTTTCCTCTAGTTCCTGACATCCCTCCACCCCCCCCCCCTAACTATCATGGTTCCAACTCTACCTTACAAATCCAGATGGACTGCAGAAGTCAAACTAGTATAGAGGGGAGCTGGATATATGGAGAAACCAAGATGTATGAGCCCCTTCAGGCCAGTGGTTTGATTGGAGCTGCTGGATGGGTGGAGAGAAGGTGGGGCAAAGAGATGGAACCAACTGCAAAAATATACACATAAGCTCCTATTTGAAGGATGGACATCAAAGGAGTGGGTTGGGGGAGAGTAAGATATGACAGAACAATAATAATTTATAAAGTATTGAGGGTTGGTGGTGAAGGGAGAGCAGGAGAAGAGGGGAAAGGATGGAAAGCCGATATCAAGGGCTCAAGGGGAAAGGCAGATGTTTGGAGAATGATAACCGCAGCGGATATGTGAAGGTGCTTGACACAGTATGATTATCTATGCATTGTGAAAGGTGATGTACGAACCTCCAATAAAATGATTTTTTGTCAATAAAATGATTTTTAATAAAAAGATTAAACTTTATTAAACACACTTGAATGTGTTTGTGGTTTTAACTTTTTAAAAATTATTAAAAATGGCACAAAAACTGTAAAAGAGAGGCAAAGAGAATTTTGCATACATATTTTGAGATACACAGAGAAGCAATTTTCTATATGTGATGATTCAAAAAGAGGGCTATGGTCCCAGAGGCAAGAATGATTTAAGTAGGGCATTCACCAGGCTATCACTCAGGTAAGTGTTGATTGTGAAAATCCAAATAAGTTTTGGGTTTCTACTAGGATATAGAAAGGAAAAGTAGGGCAAAGACCCTCAGACAGTTTTATGCTGAATTCTAGGCAAAGCAGAGGCCAGATTGGGTTGGTTGGAGAAACCACATGAACAAGAGGGAGAGGATAAAGGAGACCAAGAAGAGGGCAGGAACAGTGCTAGGAAAAAACTGAAGGCATTATAGCAGGTTGGGTTGGACTTGGTTTTGACTGGGACAAACAGGGGAAGCAACTGGAGGAGTTTGAGCAGAGAAGTGGCAAGACTTTTAAAAAGACATTTCTCTTTATACCGAAATGGAATTTAGACCGAGTAAACACCTGCTGCCATGTGCTCTTATATGACCTAAGAACTGCCTGTTTACCCTCTGCTTAAATGTAGATCGTCAGAATTATTGAACTCCTCTTCTCTTAAAATTTTGCTCTGTATTGAGAATGAAATACAAGTGTCTGGGAGTTATTCTAGTGTCTACTTCATGAGAAGCATATTAGGAAGAAGAAGAGGAATGAAGATTTGAGAAATGTAAACAGGAGAGGAAGGCACTGGAGGTTATGAGTGCTGAGGAGTACTTGAGAATCATCAACAAATTTGTCATAAAATAACAAATGGTGCATGCAAGAAAACACTTTACCTCTTATTTACAGGCAAAGTTGCCGAAATGTAGCAGTCGGCAAAATATCCATTACTCCCTTTTCCTGACTTTATCTTCCCTTTCTGTCTGGGAACAGCTTCACTAAAGTTTTAATGTTTATTTGTGTGCCCTCAGATAAGTGTCAACTCTCCCTTTGTTTTAGAACTTGTCACAAGATGCAGACAACATGACAGGAAATGTATACAAAGCTGCTGAAGAACAACTACTGCATCCAGAGGGTATTTGCTCCATGTGTCCCCCATGCCTCAACTGTGTCTTACCTTCTCTCTTATGTGTAAGTTTTCTGATTGCATATCATGTCGTGATTTCATTCCTCTGTAGGAGAACGGGACTACTCCAAACTCTCACCCAGACATCACTGATGAGCCTGGCTGAAGAGGGCTGGAGATGCTTGACTTTCCAAAACAAACTGCATGGGCAAGATGATCTACATCCTTGGTTAATGAACAGCAGGAAGTCAGCACAGACTTAATCTTTGTGGGGTCTCTACAAATGGATTTGGGGTTTCTACTGTCATCCATCGCCTTCTGTAAGCAAGTCATTTTGAATTTGAGCTGAACTACAGGAGTGAATGAGCCAACATTATTAGAACTTAAACTCTGTCCTTACTATCACTTAAAACAAATATTGTGTGCTTTGTTTTTTGCAGGAACATGCAATAACAGCATGGAAATATGCCAATGCATATTCTGAAAGTTAAGTGCTGGAATGCATGTATTTAAATAAGTTGTAAGCATCATAATTGAGAACATTCACTGCCCAAATGAAAACTACTGCTTATTGGACTTTCACCTTGAGAAGTCATTTCTTTTTTTTATAAATCCAGCTAGAAGGCATCCTTGGAAATGTTTTTTCTCTTGAGAGGTGCCTTTGAAAAATGTATTTCCAAAAGACTTTAGGCCAGATCATTTAACTAATGGCCATTTTTTAAAAAGTATTGAGACTAAAATAAAGAGTATGAACAGAGCATGTGTTCTAAGTACCCTTCCATTCCTTAGTTATTTACAAAATATAAATATATACAATGCCAAGATAGACTTGTTTAAATTTCAATTATTAATGAAATGTACATGAAGAATTATTAATGTTAAATAGTCATATGAATCTCCTTTACCATTTAAAAAAGTTTCATTGTGATAAGCTTTGTAAGAAGGGTTAACTGGAAAATTAGTGCTAAAAATAGAAGATTGTGTCTGCAAGACACACTGAATCTACATGGTAGTATAGTGTGGCTTTATCATAGAGCTCAGAGAGATTTTGGCAGGTCAAATCAACCTAAAGGGTGTCTATTATAAAGATTTGACTATGTACTTCCCTAAAAATTGCAATTGTGACAGTCATGTGCTTATGTTAGTTTCATGATTGAGATGTAGGGGTGGAGTTTAGCCTGTTCATCTGGAGATAGCCATTGGGAAGCCAATGAGGCCTCCGTGTGGGCATGACTTTCTCCCGAGACTTCTGGGAAATCTCGTGATATTTCCCTCGTGGAGATGAGAAGCTATCTTCCCCAGTTGTTGGGAGATAGTCTCAGAGATGATGAATCAAGGACAAGACAAGATGGCAGCATTTGAGGAGCCGGAGGAGAAGTCACACAACTTTGCCCTGATAGAGCCAGAACTCTGAAGCTGGGGCAGCCAGATGGAGACCTCTTCCAGAGATGAGTTGCTTCTGCTGTTGATGGACCCTGAGCCCTGGAGTCGAGGTGCCCTTCCAGCACTGGGATTCTGCACCCACTGACCTGTGACTTCGTGAGTCAGAAGAAGACTTTAAAGACTGATTTCGGGCATATGGGTTAATATAGGATTTATGACTTTGAACTGGACTGGGCTGGGATGCTTTCTCCATGTCCCATTCCTTTTGTATATAAACCCTCTCCTTATATATATTTGCATGTCCTTGAATTTGTTCCTCTAGGCTACCCGGACTAACACACTCAGGCATTCAACCGTGTAGACCAAAATAAACTCTGAATAGTCTTGAGAAGAATAGGAATTCTACACAATGCTGATATGGAACTGTACATGAATCAAGAGTTTATTGTTGGAAAAAGATGAAAGACATACTACATGATTTAATATTGTGGTATAAAGTGAAAATGTATGCCAGAATTGGTCAATTATAATTATTCAATCTGTATGCTGATTAAATAATCAGAGAAAGAATATTAAAAATCATGTGGTATCAGGAGTGGAGGAAATCTTATTCACAACCTTGGATATGGGGATATGCCGATGGTACCACCTTATTTGCTAAAGTGAAGAGGAAGCACTTGCTGATAAAGATTAAGAATTGCAGTCTACAATGTGGATTACAGCTCAACGAAAAGAAAGCCAAAATTCTCACAGCTGAACCCGTAGTTAACATCAGAGTAAATGTAGAAAAGATTGATGTTGTCAAGGATTTTTGTCTTGCTTTTATACACAATCAATGCTCTTGGAAGCAACATTCCACAGATTAAAAAAAAATCACTGCGTTAGATAAACCTGCTTTACAAAATCTGAAAAATACATGTCATTTCAAAGTCTTAGTTGTATGTGACGTAACCCATGGAATGTTCAATTGCCTCATGTACATGTGAAAGCTGCACAATGAATAAGAAGGAACTGTGAAGCATAGATGCCGTTGAATTAAGGTATTGGTGGTAAAGATTATTGCAAGTATCATGGACTCACTAAAGGACAAGCAGCTTTCTTGGACAGACAACCAGAGCGCTTCTTAGAGACAAGTATAGAGAAACTTGGTTTCAAGTACGCATTTACTCAAGCTTGTAATATACTAGAGTAAGTTAAAACATATTGCAACTATGATATATCAGGAGAGACCAGCCCCTGGAGAAGGGTACTATGATTGGTAAATTGGAGGAGCAGTGAGAAAAGAGGAAGGTCTTCAATGAGTAAGACCTTCCACCGGCTGGATTGGCAGCAGCTGCATGTATGTGCTCAATAGGAGAACATTGCTGGGACGGCACAAGACCAGCCATTGCTTCACTCTGTTGTACTTTTGGGTCCCCATGAGTCAGAACTGACTGTACGAACTCTAACAATACTTACAGCCAGTCATTTGGTGTGATCTGTAAAGACATGGTTAGAAGAGCTATATTAAGAAATGTCACTCCAATATAGCCACTACAGGCTATACATTACAACAATTATGAAGATGACTCATGATTGATCAAAGTTTTGTCTTGGGCATAGGGTCACCATAAGTTCAAATGGATTGGAAGATATCTAAAAACAATATGTGGATTGAATTTTGTCTCCTAAACATATGTATTACAAATATTAACCTCTATAATTCCATGAGGAAATAGGTTGTCTTTTTAACATGAATGACACAAAATTGGGGTAAAGTATATTTTAAATCAACAACATATGGGATATTTTAGCATAAATCAAAAAGCATAGAAACTCGAATTCCAATTCACATATATTTGTTTTTTGTCTTCCCCCCGCCCCCCTTCAAGCAACGTATGACTCTGTAACCAGTGGATGTCAACAGGTAATTAGCTGGTGCTCTCTAAGAAAGTGTCTAATCAATATGGGAGATTCCACTTTGATCTGCCAATTAAATTCAAGGCAGAGAGGTGAGCACAGGGTAATCGTGACCATTTGTTTTTATTTTACCCCTAAAGGAACAACCTAGATAGAGTTTCATGAAGGACACAGGATGACAATTGGGGTTTATTAAAAAGAAGTGTTTTTTTTTTGTTAAAAAAACTGAAAATGATATTGGTGAGGTACAGACAAAGCAAGTTTAATGAAAGCTTCAATCTGGCTTTTGCCTTTGATCCTTCTTTGAGAGTGGCAGAGACAGTCCTCTGAGAATGTCATAGGGAAACTTTGCCACATTGACTTTACCTCCCCATGATATTGTCCCGTCAGACTTACTTTTGGCTCTTAAAATGCTGATACAATTTAGAATGAACACGATCGGCAACCCTGTTTGTGGTCTAAATCAAAGTATACAGAATTATTTGGGGAACAGATAGATGAAAAAATTACCTTCAGAAAGATATACACCCTAATGAAAGACATTTTTGGAAACAACAAATTTCCATATACACTTTTACAAACGTTTCTACGATTCCATATCAATACTTTTTGACTTGCCCTCATGGATAAAATTAAATAAGAACACCAAGCAAGCAGAAATGAGGCATGGGAGCAGTCAAGCAGCATGAGTCCTGCCCAGGAGCCTAAGCTGGAAAGACAAGCACCTTCCTTCATAGCCAAAGAGAGAGAAACCTTTCCTTCACTCTGGGGTTTGATTGTGGACTTTTAATCTCCTCAATTGCGAGCAAAGAAATTTACGTTTGCTAAGATTTTTTTAAATTGGTGTTTCTGTTGTAGCAGCACCTGATAACAAAGGCTCAATTGTTTGCTTTTTCTAATCTGAAAATTTGATCTTATCATTTAAAAAATTAAATAAAGACCAAGAATGTGTAGCTGGTGATATGTTAAATGATAGCTTCCCAGGACTTTTGGCAGATTTACTGTGTTACCTCATTGTTATTCAAACCCGAAAGACACAGGGCAGCACTGTTACAGTGCCAAGGAGGCAGAAGTCCATCTCTGGGTATATCTGACAGCTCACACACACAGAGCATGCTTATCTCCGAAATGGTTCTCAAGTAAATGGAGCACATACTTGTAACTTTGTGAGTAATGTCTAATAATCAAAATACACATTAAATCATTCAACACAGCACTGGAAAGCTTATATTTAACTAAAACTAAATCCACAACCTCTAACATTAAAAAATAAACAAACACAATCCGCACTATATTGTGATATCTGTGCAATAGCTCAAAATTCTGTGTTTTAATGAACTAATATCTAATGTACTTAGCCCCAACATGTCTAATGCCTGAAAGCTGATTACTTCTACATAAAAAATAAAATTAGAAATAGATGAGGCATCATATGAGTTATAAATTACTAGGCATTTTAGAATCGAGCAATGATTTAGATATGCATGCCAGTTTTCTCATAAAGGAACCAATGTTCAAGTGGATAAAAATATTTTCTTTATTATGCATTTTGAAATAGCATGATGATCTCAATCAAATTTCTCAACATTTCCACTTACATTAAAAGGAATCACTTTGTGAAACATTAGTTATCTAATTATTATTAATTTAGTGGATTATATAACATAAATTAGTGTTCCTAAACAAATATTTGTAATTTTAAAGTATCTAGAAACATTTAGGTTTTTAAACACATTTATTTTAGGTGCAGTCTTTCCCTTTAGTTCTACTACACATTTATATTGTAGGCTTATTAATTATTTTATTCATTTATGTATTCTATAAAGTTTGGAGATTAGCTTACTGATTTTAGCTGTAGTTGATTTTGTTCTGAATTGAAGGCCACCCCATTTAAGAGGGAAGTAACACCCAGTTGGTTCATGTCCATTTCCATTTTCCGTTGGGATCAGATTATTGTGATCCATCAGATTTTCCTTGACAGATTTTTGGCAATAGATCACTTGGCTTTTTTCAGGATCTCTGGGGCCAAATGTTGCCTTGAAATTTGTTCATTTGTATAGCAACACACAAACTTTCCATCAGAAGGAAGTTGAGGGTGTATTAGTTTCCCTATTAAATTTTCTTCTTCTTAAAGAAAAAAATTATGCTTCAAAGTTCCTTATTTATAATTTTATTTTTGGAGAATCCAGATTTTAACAAATCTTTTTCTCATTTTAAACACAAAAAACTACAGCATTAAACTATAAAAATATTAATAGAACATATACACAGAATAAAATATATGCAGGAATAGAAAATGTTAAAAAAGCTACTTTGGCACTATTATCTACAGGCATATAGGAGGTAAACATTTATTTAGGAATGGGTATATCGGGAGATGAACAATTCTTATAATATCAATGCAACCGATTGGCAAAATTATTTTATAATTCATCAGAACTTGAGTGTTCCAAATATGTTTCAAAACTTAGGCATTCAAAAGATTAGTTTCATAAATTTTAACTACTTTAAGTTTCTGGGCAATGCAAAGGAGAACATAATTCCAAGAAACTTTACAATAGTTCAAAAATCCCTGCTGGCTAGAGGCCATCAATCATCACTATTGACTTTCACCAACAATTCTTGCATTTTTTTTCTTTTGTAATGAGTCTGAATTTACTCGATGGCAAGAAAATTTTTATTTATTACTAGTGATACTAGTTTTCCTCTGATGTCAGTAATGCAGAACTTTCTCTTAGAACACATCTATTTAAATCGAGTCCATTGATTTTAATCTATAAAAAAAAACCCCAATTAACAAAATGACACTTCCATGGAAAGTTACCACTTCATAGCAACCCTTAGAACTGAGTCGACCTGCCTCTGTGGTTTCATGACATTGTAAACCTTTTGGAGAGTAGAGAGATCATCTTCCTCTTATGGAGATGTTGGTGGTTTTGAACTCTTGACCTTAAGTTTAGCCCACCAAAGCATAACCCCGTGAGAGTAAACAGATTTAATTAAATAAAAATGGAATAATCAAAAAGAAAGCCTGACATGAATGAGTCAGGAGTGGAAATATAGTACTGGCCACAGGGTTCTTCAGGGAATTATTGGTGGGGGAGGTGGTGGGGTGGGGTGGGTGGGAAACAGACATTCCTGTGGGAACATATAAGCTAGTCTCATTCATATTCTCACTGTCTTTTAATTGATGCCAGCACACAGTGATCTTATCAGGCAGGGTAGAACTGCCCCTGTGAGTTTCCAGGACATTAATTCTTTACTGGAATAGAAATCCTCAACTTTCTCCCAAGAGCAGCTGATGATTTCAAACCACTGACCTGTGGCAGCCCAAAGGGTAACCGCTACACCACCAGGGTTCTGAAGTACTGCTATAAGATCTGAATCTCAACACTAACTTCTAAAGACTTATTAAGGGACTTAAAACATTAGGAGAGTACGCTATTTTCCATGGAAAATGGCTGAATTTGGAAGGAAAGTCATAGTCAAAGGTCATCAACAGGAGTGGAAAAAGGGCAAGCTATGGGGGGTTGGGGTGGGGGGGGTGTTGATTTTAAGTTTAAAGTATTGACCATAAAGCTGACTATCTGAAATTAAACCCCCACCTAATTTACAATAGCACCTTTTTATAAAAATGAATTCAATTAAAGTTTAAAATAATGTACTCATTAGATTCAAGTTAGTGTAGATTCACAGATACATATACTAATAATACCATAAATAAGCTTTCAATTGCTTACTTTTTCCAAATTTTATACAGCCCATAAGCAGTTAATCAAAAAAATAAGAAACACACCTGTCATTTCCAAGATTTTTGGAAAAAACAGTGTCCAGAATCGACATTGTTGAGCTCGTAGCTTAGAAGATATTCTTGATGACTCAATATTCAAGGTTAAATATTTCTGCTCAGTGCTTTTGAAGACTGGCCATCTTGTGCCATTATTCTGCGTCCCATTTGGGTTTCTAAAGAAAGAAAAATATTGTCATTCTACTAATTTTTTTTGTTAGATGAAGAGGGTATTATAAATCTGTTACTAAGGGCTTACAAAGTTATTGTGCATAAATAAATGTGGTGAAGAAAGTTGATAGTGCCCGACTATCAAAAGATGTGCATCTGTGGTTTTAAGGACTTGAAGGTGAATAAGTGGCCATTTATCTAAGAAGCAAGCCCACATGGAAGAAGCACAACAGCCTGTATGACCACAGATCCAGTATCAAAGCATCAAAGACCTAAAAAAAATCATTATAAGTGAGGGGGAGTTCAGATTGGGGACCCAAAGCCCATCAATAAGTGAAAGGACATCCTCTTACAGAGGGGTTTTAGCGAGGAGATGAGCCAGTCTAGGTGCAGTTTAGTAGCAATGAAATGTTCTCAAATGCTCTCTCCCACCAAATATCATTATGCCAATTCTGCCAGACAGATTTGGCTAGACCAGGGGATGAATATTGGAGTTGAAAACAGGGAAATTTGGGATAGATAAACCCTTGAGACTAGTGGAGAGTGGTGATACTGGGAGGGTAAAGGGATGGTGGAATAGAAAGGGGGAACAAATTTATCGGCTCTACATGTGACCTTCTCTCTGCGGTGTGGACAATGGGGAGGGTGGTGAGTGAAATGACACATGAGACAGTGTAAGATATGAAGAGGTAATAACAATTTGTAAGTTATTGGATGTTCATGGGGGAGGAGAAGAGGGAAGGGGAAATATGGGGGGTTGGAATTAAAAAAAATAAAGAACTAGAGGAAAGAGGAGAAGAGGAGCTTATGCTGGAGGGATTCAAGTAGATAATGTAGATGAATGAGGCAACATGTGCACAAATATGCTTAATATGAACAATGTATTAAATGTTATAAGATCCCCCAATAAAATCTATATTAAAAAAAGGGTTTTTGGGGGACATCACTGCCCTCTGGTGGTGGGAGTAGGAGCCCCGCCTTCTTGCTGGATTTGAACCTCCAACCCAGTGGGCCGCAGTCCCGTGCACAACCACTACGCCACCGGAGCTCAGCCTAAAAAAAAGTTTATATGATTTCATTATGCCCAAAATAGTAGAACTAGATTTGTACCTTTAAACATTATGTTAGTAAAAATTGTAGGAAATAAAATTCAAATAATAATTATTGCAAACCTTACTGTTTGACTTATAGGAATATTAAAGTTTTGTTATATTTTTTACTTCAATAATGCAAATATTTTCTTCCAGTCTGATTATTTTCAAAAGGACAGTGCCATTTTATCTCATCTTCTTCCAATCACCTGGACTCAGACCTTTTTACAATGAACATGGAAGAAAATATGTGGGTCCACTGTTGATTCCTGTCTACACAAAAGAAAAGGAGCTTCCAAATCCACGTGAATTCTATGAGGCCGAAGTCACACATACTTTCTATCACCATCCTTTTTTCCTCTATTTTGACATCAACTGTTCTTCCCATAACACTCTACTTCTCTGATGGTTGAATAATAAATTATAATGATCAAACAAAACTCACAGACAATGCTTACAATTATAGGTGTCATGAGATAAGTTAATAAGTTCCAAGATATTACGGATATCATTGTTTTGCTCAATGCCTTTTCTCAGTTATGGTGGCAGGCATAGATTTCTTTGGTCCTTGGCTTTTCAGCCACGTGGTCCTCTGGGCTATGTCCTGTGGACAAGAACAAAATCCTCCTGTTCTCTCTCCCTGTCTAGGTGTGGTGGCCTCTGTTGTCTCAGCTGCTTCCACCTCTTCACATAGGGAACTCGCTGGTGGCTTTTACGCTTTAGTTACAGAATTCCTTTTTCCTTTTCTGAGATAACTCTTTTTCACACCTTAGTAACAATAGCCTACCACCAGTTAGAGTCTTTTATAACTTATTTGCATATATTCACTCAGTCATTTGGTGAGAATTTCAAAGATTATTGCTGGAAGAGCCATATCAAGTAATTTCACTTTATCATAAATGTTCAGAGCTGCTACTTAATATCTCTTGCTACTTTTTTTCTATTCATTTTTATAATTACAATGTGATTATGGAACTTATTACACATCTCCTTATTATGTAATAATCACACTAGTCTAAGAACCGTAGTCTCATGCCTAAATTCTTACTTACTTTTTGTTCATGGCTTAAAATCCCTTCACAAAACACCTATTGGGCTCAAAGTAAGGCTAAGGATTAATACGATACCCACATATTCCAATATTTAGTTTTAGATTTATCCTCATTTTAGCTATCAGAAATTAGTTATAATTACCAAGCATTTCCCTCCTTTTTCTCACTTCTTTGCTTCTCCTCCACCTATTATTACTACTTCAAAATCCTTTAATCTCCAGCCTTATGGATCCAAGCCTACATACAATCTTCATCTTCTTGTCTTTTCTTTTTATTTCCCTTATCTCTAATTTTGCTTTCAAAATCTGTAACCAATAACTACATACTCTAGGAATCTATCACTTGAGATTCACTTTCACACAATAGTATTCAAATGGGTATTATTTCCCTAGAAACTCAACAAGTAAATACTTTTAAAAGTAGCTCCACTATAATTAGTCAATAACAATATTCTAGATTTCCTCTTAATATAATTGAATATGATTATTATGCTTCAGATATGTACTGGGCTAAAGGAATCTAACTATAAAAACACCCTTTTCCACAGGGAATTTGTAAGCAAGAATATTCATGAAAACAGAGGACTAATGTCGTATAGTTATTACAGAGTGCAATAGAGTCATTTTTAGCTCATTGTGACTCCATATAATTGAGCAAGATTTCACAGTAAGGCTTTCTCAACTGTAATCTTTAAAGAAGGTAACCACGAGGATTTCCTCTGACCCCTTCAGTGTATAAACCACCATACATATTAGCTAAGTATGGAGCTGATGTTTCACAAAGACTCCATGATATGATATTGTTGTGACTGCTAGATATCATGGAGTTGTATCTGATTCCTACTGCCCCTGCATACAACAGAAGGAAACACCACCTCATTCTGGTTCTCCATCACCATGGTCCTTATGTTTGAGCTTTTTGTTGTAGCCACTGTCAACCCAGCTTGCTCAGTGAGTTCCTCCTTCTCATGGTCTACTTTACCCAGCATGATGTCCTTCTGTAAAGAAGGGTGTCTCCTGACAAAATGCCCAAAGTTTGTGAGAGGTCTCACTACCCTTGCCTCGAAGAAACTGGCTGTCTTTCTTCCAAGACACATTTGTGTTTTTCTTTTGACAGTCCATGCTACTTGCAATATTCTTAGCCAACCCCATGGTTCAAATGCATCACTTCATTTTGGTCTTCCTTATTAAGTTTTCAACTTTAATATGCAGTTGAGGCTATTAAAAATACCAAGGCTTGGGTCTGGTGCACCTTTGTCCTCAAAGTAACTTCCTGATTTCCAATAATTTGAAGAGGACTTGTGCAGCAAATATACCTAATGCAAAGCATCATTTTATTCCTTGACTACTGTTTCCATGAGCATTGATTGTGCCTACAAACAAGAACAAATCCTTGACAACATCCATCTTTTCTGTTTTTCTGTTTACATGTAGGAACTGGCTGTTATTATAGAATGGCCTAAACAAAATATGATAAAAAAGACACACATTTCAGAGAAAGGAGTAATCACTAGCTAATCACTTTATTCTTGAAAGGAGATTACATAAAGTTAGAGTGGAATTCCATTTGAAGTGAGAAAAGAAAACGGGATTGAATCGAAAAGGAAAGATAGAGAGAACTGGCTTAACCAGAGGCATAAATAATGCATGCAATTCTTAGTTCAAATAATAGTAGAAAATAATTTTCCTGGATTCTAAGACAAAAGGAGGTGCTATTGAACTTATAGCTTGAAGATATTATTGCTGCTGCATTAAGTCCAGATACCCCAGGTCAGTAGTAGAGATTAAAGCTTGTAGACATTTACTGATCTCGAAGGATCTTTGAATAAAGGAATCATTGTTAACATACTACATTAGGAATATTAACTTGTAGAGGGTGTTTAGAACAAACACCTATAATATAACAATGGATATTTATATAAAAAATAAAAGGACAAAGGGTTAATTAATGTATACTCTTTCTCTCAGATTCATTTTAGCCTGAGTAAAATTGCATAAAATGACTGAGGACAGTGATATACAAATTGATCATTTCTGGAGTTCAGATTACCAGAGCATTGCTTTCAAAGAAATTTTTGCAGATTGTTAATGGGTTCTAGTGTTAATAGATATAAGCTGCCACCTCCCCTTACTTTCAGAAGGCTAGTGAACTCACACAAAATTGGGAAGAGAAAAGGGCACCATGTAGCACGGTTATCTAGAGATAGATTTTGCCATGAAGAATTTGTCTCTAACAAGCATCATAAATTCATGCTTTATCAAGAAGCAGACACACTAACCCATGAATTCAGAAGCTTTACACATAAATAAATTCCTCCTAGACTAGTTGATTTTATGTAGGAACTGGATGATTTAATAAGAATTATTAATAACCAGATCCATTCAAGCTAAAGCAGTATGAGAACACGATTGAAGCCTCCTGCTTGAGGGCATTATTTGAGAGAGGTCATGAAGAAAATTCCTTCAGATCACAGAGAGTACACTTGTCTAGGTGAATTATGTAGTCCTCCCTCCGCCCCCTTTCTTTCAAAGCGCTACAAACTATCAAGTATCGAGCTGCTGGAGGCAGGATATTATACTTGGAGAATCATTCTTCTGATTTGGTATAGCAATCCTTATGTTCTAAAATTGCTCATATTCCTTCTAATCCCACTCTAATTAACTTATGGCACCATTTTAACTGCACATTCATTTCTGTTTTTTGAAAATGGTGACTTAAACAGAGCTGACTTGTACTTGAGTTCAAGAGCGAAGTACTAATGGCACTGCCAGTGTTCATTTAGAAAATTTTGTCTTATGAAATAACTCATGACATTCCAAATTGTAATTCAGAGATAACAGAATTCCTGTGCCTATGGATGCAAATACGGTTTTCAAAGAGTTCCTGAAACGACTCTCAAAGTGATGAATCATTGTATTCTATAATTTGAAGAGTTCTCCATAGGAATTCATCTAAAAAGAAATATAATTCTCTTCTTATCTGTATCAATTAACAATTTTGTGAAGTACAACATATTTCCCAAATACACAATTCAGAAACAGTATGAAAGTATAATCTAAACTGAAAGGTAAATGCAAACATTTCGAATTTGCTATGTCTCATAAGCATTTTATGTCTGTGGTGGATTGAAGTTTCTTAATAGGTCTCTTTTCAACTCGTCTATCTTGAAGAAGCATGGGCTTATCCATAAGAACTATTGTGAGTCCTGGTGCAGGACTGGGCAGAGTTTTCAGTCAGAAGAAAGAATAGACAGCACCTCGCTACACCCACAACACCCACGTCTCCAAAACTCTCGCCAAATCGTTGCATGGGTCTTTGCGATGTCACGTGTAACACTGGTAGAGGGACTTCGTTTTCATGATGGATCTGCTGCCTATGAGCATGAGCAATCTTTGATGCAGGCATCGAAGAAGGGAGACAGTCTAGGATTGTCAGAAGGGCACGATGAGCTCTCGTCTCAAGTGACAGAGACTGAGACCAGGGGCACCGAACACGGGCAAGGAGCCTGTGAGACAGAGCAGGAAGAGCAGGATTCAGAAGATGATGCTGTGAGATTGGTCTAAAAATGGTTTCCCGGGTCCCTGGACACGAGAGGCTGAAGACCAGAGAAAGACTTGGTTGCTGGATGAGGAGAGGAGTTCCTGTGGCTCAATGACTATATCTTTATAGATTATTGATTTTGATTTTTGGTCATCTATTAATGTGCCTAATAAATGCCAGAGAGTCTTGTCTGTGATTTGTGTGTGGCCATTGCAATGAATCCTGACACCCAGCACAGGTGCAGAGTGCCAAGACAGAAATTGTCAGTGTAAGAATGGGTAAAGAAGGATGGAGCATAGAGGTGTGTTTGACACCTGCCCCCAAGGCATTATTGCATCATTACTAAAAAAATCCTTTCAAACTGGCAGTATTTAAAAATGTCAGTAAAATAGAGACAAATAGGCTTTATTATCATATTCTTTTTTCTACTTTATACAAACAAAAGTGGAAAACGTAACGCCATTGAGTTCATTCTGACTGCTGGCAACCCTCAGGGACACTAGGGAGTTGCCCGAGTGGGTTTGCCACACCTTCGCTCTTTGGAGGATTAGAAAGCCTTTCTCCCACGGAGAAACTGGTGGTTTCGAACTGCTAACTTTTGGGTTTTAACTTTCCCTCCTATTTAAGAATGACTTATTTTAGCAAATGTTACTGAACAAAGAAAGGCGGAAACTAGTTTCTTAACATTTGTGTTAAAAAGTATCTGCTTTTTATTAGTATAAGTAAAACATAGATTTTACAACACATTTATGAATATATTTTTAAACATTCACTCAAGGTATCCTAATATTAAGTACTATTCTTCTGACTGTATGCATAAGCTTACTTTTGATTAAATAATCCAGTTCTTGCCTACTTGTTCCCAACAAGTTTGTTTGTTTGTTTTAAGGGAGGTACACAATTTGATGTACTAACATGTGATTAATATCATGATTGAGAATGGACAGATACAAGTTTCACAAATTTAAATTTTTGGCATATTACATAAAGGACAGAAAAGCAATGCTCATACAACAAGTACAATTACTACTCATGTTTAAACAAAAGATGAGTATTGTTTCAAAGTATCTGTTTTAGAAAATGGAGACACAAGTGTAACAGTGACACTAAATAAAGAGAAAAAATAAAAAGAATATTGTACTTCATAGATCATAGCTACTCTCCTGATTTGAACAGGTAGCTCTTTAACCTATATATAGGTATTGAATTTATTTCATATTAATACTTTATTCTTTTCAGACAAATTTCTATGACTATAATATATTATATTTATAAAGTTGACCAATTTCCACTACTGATTTCATTTAATTAAGTGTCCTAAAATCTGTGCAATCTCTAACACTGACTCAGTGATAGCTATTTTAAATTTAATAAATCAATTGGAACATTTATTCTTAATTATACAACCAGCTAAAGTGAGTTTAATACTCCCTAAATTGCATTTAGGCAATTTGGTATTCATCCATTAATATATTAGCAGCAATTCAGTCATATTGGTTCCAATTTAATCTGCAACATAATGTCCTAGGTTGATTGATTAGCTTTTAGAAACTTTTTATATTGAAGTGTCAATATACTTTTGTTAAAGGCAAATTGATTTCATTGCACATACATACATACATGTATACATGCTCCAGTATAAAATATACCTAACTCCAGTATGAAATATACATCTATTTCATAACTGGAATACTTTATGTGCTAAATATAAGACTGGAGAAATATTTTTATATGAAAACCTGTTATATTATAAAGAGCAAATATACAATGCAGTATAAAATAACAAATTATGTAAATAATAACTGTTTTGTAATTTTTAGAAAAAACTGCATCTTGTCTAGTGCTGCATATACAATACCTATTGTAATCTTGTGCAGAAAGTAAAGCGCCATGGGAGAGGCGGTTGGTATCCCCGTAGGAGGAAGAGAGGAGGGAGGAAGTGTATTCGATCACAAGCTTGGGCTGGAGTGGCTGGATTGTCCTTCTCCCTAATGAAGCCAGCAGAAGTCAGAGGCAGCCTCTACTCCATTTCTTCATATGTAACACCATGCAAGGGTTTTTTAAAAGCTGCTCACAAATTCAGCCATAATTCTGAAGTTAATTGATATCCTCCATAAAGATGTCTCATTTGTTTTGCCAGTATTAGTGACTATATTACCTCCAGTCATAGATGAACCATAAAACTGGTACTGAAGCAATATGAAGTGCAAATTAGTGCAGATCCCAAAATAGAAAATTTTGTAGGTTGCTTATTTAATTAAAGTTTATCTAACTGTAATATAGTTGGACCCAAGTCCCTTCTGAACTTGCAATCATTTAAAATTTTATTAGTGATGACTTATTGGTCTTCAGTTGTTCATCAGCATCATTAGAAATGGCAAGAGTTTTGCATGAAAAAGCTCTCCACAATCTTCACTACTATGTTGGCAAGATGGATGAAGAAAGCTTTCACGCTCTCAAAGGTTTTTGTTCTTTTTCCAAACTACTTGAACCTAGAGGTGTCTGCTGAATATGAAGGCTAACTAAAGAATACTAGGAAATAGCCTCGGGTTGCTCTCTAGAAAAGAAGCTCTGGTGAAATTGTTGAGTCAACATTGCAGTGCTGGAGGCAAGGCCACCATTTCAAAGCAAGAAGCAGGTCCTAAGGAGAAAGATGAGGAGTACTGTTCCCTTAGAAAGCAGCCTTAGAAACCTGATTAGGACATTCTATTCTGTCCTGAGTGGCTGGAGCTACTCCATAGGGATTGGGTTTGATTTTCTTTGGATACGCTCAGAAAATGTTTGGAAATGCCCTGGTTAAAGCACTCTGCCACCACTGTGGCCCAGTGGTTTGAATCACCAGTATCTCCACGGGAGAAAGATGTAACAATCTACCTCTATAAAGACTTAAAGCCAGATTAGGTGAAATCAAGTAAGAGAGGAAGAACTTTATCTTTTTTTCTTGCCTCCTTTTCTTCTTTCCTTTTCTCCTCCCTTTGCCTAACAAG
The DNA here is from genome assembly GCA_004026705.1 of Nesogale talazaci. Taxonomy (NCBI): domain Eukaryota; kingdom Metazoa; phylum Chordata; class Mammalia; order Afrosoricida; family Tenrecidae; genus Nesogale; species Nesogale talazaci. Next base: position 94,287 of record PVJH01002287.1, read on the forward strand.
TGCATCCATCTACATTGCCTAATTCAACATGTGAAGATTCATGTACCTTATTTTGGTTTTCTCCTGACAACAGAGCAACTATTATCATTTGGTCACAATTGTGGAAATCTGAATAATCCCAGTGGTTTGCCAAGTTCAAAAGCCCATTCACATGTTGACATCAGGTCATTCATTTTAATAAGTGGCAGAGTCAGCATTAATTATGGATGGAGGGGGTGGCGGGAAAACAAACAAGACAATTTGGCTTCTCGAAATTCTGTCAGTAGGACTCGTCTTCATGTCAGTTTCCTCTATTCTGGCCCATACCATGCATGGCAGTAAGCCCATAGTTTCAGCAAGATGTCCAGGGAAGTCAAGCAAAAGACCTGTAAAGTGCATTTCATAGTAGCACACACGTTTTAAAATACTTTGATTTTAAGAGGCCATTTAAATATTACAAAAGATTTAAAAACCAATTTCTCTAAGAAAAATTACACAGAATTTTCATGAGATTTAAAAATTGCATACATTGCTTGAGTATAATATATGATTCTTCTTAAATTTAAGGTTAGTTTCTTAATATCACTATTCTCAGGAGGTCCCTATATTTGATTAATCACATGTGTGGACTGAAACCTACTTTAGGGCAGAGGATATGTCTTTTTCTTGACATCTATACTCAAGCAAGAGTAAATGTTCACTAAAAATGGGCTTGATAAAGTTTAGAGTTCCTGAGGGTTTATTTATAGGGGTCATCTATTTAATGATTTTGCTAAAGAACATCTTTTAAACTATGTGATTATAAATGACAGTCTCATTTTCTAAACAACGTGACAAATGGTTTTGTGTTTGTTGTATTTTTGGTTCTAAACAATTATAGAAGATTCTGGGTATTTTTTTAAGGTTGTTTGGGACTTGTTTGGAAGACACATGAGAACAAAAGAACAAAATATTCACTGTAGACTTAATATATACCTGACAGTAGTCCAAGATTTGTTGACAACCCCCCCCCACACTCCCACACACATATAGTGATTCTTCATAACAAATATCTGAGGGCAGTGGTGTAACTATCCTAATTTTATAGTTAATAAATTGAAGCACAGAATGATTAACTAACTTATCTAAGACTACATGACAACAAAGATTGATTGAGTCTTCCAACTCATAGAATGTGATTACTGTCCTCAAAGCCCACAATTCCAAAGGTACAAATCTGGTTTGTTCAGGGTTTTATTGAGACATATCTGCATGAATATTGAATGATCTATACTATTGTTTCATATTGAAAAACATCAAACGATTTTTGAAAACTTGAATACATAGTCACATGAACAATGAAATGAGTGATACAAATTAGGCACATGATTATATGACTTCCAGGGATAGAATCTAGAATAAATCTCTATTTAGCATAACATCTCTGGCAGTGGCTACTTCCTTTTCCTCCATTCCTACTCAAAGGACACAACTATATTTCCTTACAGAATACTTGGCAAATAGAAATAAGCAAATTATTTTACTCATTTTACTTGAAATATTTTATCTTTCTCTCCAATTATATTTGGAATCTTTCTAAACATTCAATGCAGTGTGGAGTTTTGTGGAGTTTTACAAATGGCACAAACCCCATTTTTATATCACAAGAATAGCACTGCCTTACATATTTTCATGCTTCTGGAGAAGCTATTTGCTTTTGAGGCTCACATCCTTTCTTAAGCCAATACACCTGCTTAGTAGTGATAAGTTATTAATTGAATTTAGGGCAAATATTTGAAAGTGTCCAATCCAAGGTAGTATTTGTATATGAATATGGACAGCATCCAACATGTTAATAAGGATGTAGACGCAATGATATATATATATATATATATGTGTGTGTGTATATACATGAATATGATGCATAAATAATATTTTGAGGGAAATAAAAGTTAAAAATGATTGTGTTAATGTGTATCGAAAGCAATAATCCAATTTTTGGAGCTGTTAGTACACAGATATTTCAATTATGAAATAATTGAACAACAAATATGGGACCAAATTTGGTCCCAAATATGGGACCAAAAATAGAGACCAAATTATGTACAATAAATGTTCCCAAATATATATATGTACAAGCAAATTCTATTTCTAACCATGGAGAAGTAAACAAAATAATCACACTGTAGTTTATTGATCAAGTTTAAGGGTTTAAATTAGTGAAAAGAAATTGAGTCTCCAGGGGCCTAAGTAGAAGGAAAATGTTTCAAGAATGATGATGGCAATAAATGTGCAAATGTGGTCTGCATATAATTGATGTATGTACTGATCATGATAATAGCTGAATGAGCCCCCAATAAAATGATTTAATAAAAGAATTGAGTCAATAATACAAAAAGCTTCAAAAACATTTGAGGTAAAATAGTATTAAAAACTGATGAATTTTCAAAGTAAATATTCTGAGACCTCCTCATAGCACATCTATATTAACATTGGAGAAGCAACAGTAAAAGTATGCTTGTTACCTACAAGATAAAATATCATGCTATTTTTTGCTAATTATAATTAGGTATTTGCACAATAATTATCATATTAAAATTATATCTCTAATTTGAACAGAAATACAGCTAATATAATTATTATTCAAATTTAAGCATCAACCACTAAAGCAATATTAGTGATGAAAAACTTGAAGGATTATACCAACTTTTTCACTCTGAAATTGATCAAACTTGTAATCAAGATGCTCTGATAGTTATTGGCAATTTAAATATGAATGTTGCAATCAAAGAGGAAGCAGTGATTATAAAATATGCCATTGGTTATAGAAGTGAAGTTGGAGATTGCATGATAGAATTTTACAAGACAATGAACTTCACATGGCAAGCAGTTTTTTGTCAAAAAATATAAACAGAAACTCTAGACATTGATTCACTAGATGGGATGCATGGAAGTCAAATGAAGTGTATCTATAACAAATGATGAGGCAGTTAAAGGGGCACAATTGAACAGAGCATCAAGTGCTCACATGTAAATTCAGGCTGCCATTGAAAGGGGAAAAATGAGTCAATGAGAGTCCAAAAATGACATGGAGCATGTAATACTTGAATTCAAGAACAACTCAAGGGGCTGAGCCCTGGTGGTGTATTGGTTGTGCGCGGGACTGTGGCCCACTGGGATGGAAGTTCAATTCCAGCAGCAGCTCCACAGGAGCAAACGCTGGGCCTCCTACTTCCACCACCAGAGGTCATGATGCCAAAAATAAAAAGAACAACTCAAGAAGATATTTGAGTAATTGAATATTAATGATAGGACACTTGATGACAGTAGAATGGCATCAAGAACTTAATATATGAAGAAGACAAAAAGTCCTTAAGAAGACAGGAGAGACAGAAAAGATCTAAGTAGATGTGAGAAGCGACTATGAAACAGGTTTTTAACTATAGACTAGCTAACGCAAATGGAAGAGATTATGAAGAAAAAAGCTTAAGAGAAAATGTTAAAAGGCAGTTCTAGATGACAGAGCAAAATATTATAATGATGTGTGCAAAGACTTAGAGTTAAAATACAAAACAAAAAGAAAGAGCTTGCATCAAGCAAAAAGAACTGAAGAAATAATTCAATTTTTAAGTTGCATAATTGGAAGAGTATATTTGGGAACATTTTGAATGATGCAAGAAGCATCAAAGAAGATGGAAGGATACACTGAGATAACATACAATCAACAATTATTATTATTGTGGAAGAAGTCCTACACTGAAGGCATCCATCAGTCAGAAACAAGCTTTCAGGAACTGATAAGATATTGATGAATATGTTTCAAAAAGCTGATAAAACACTAAAAGTATTCACTTGTTTATGACTAGAAATTTGGAAGACAGCTCGTGGCCATCTGGTTGAAATAGATCCATATTTGTACCTATTCCAAAGTACACAACAGAATGTGGAAATTATTGAACAACATAATTAATTTCACATATAAGCAAAAATCTGCTGAAGATTATTTAACAATATTTGCAGTAGTATATTAACAGGAAGCTGACAGACATGCCAGCTGGATTCAGAAGAATATGTGGATTGGAGAATAGCATATAGATCTTAGCTGCAGTGAAGAATACCCAGAAAAATATTTACTTGTGTTTTATTGACTATGCAAAGACATTCCAGTTTGCATGCTCAAGGATCCATGGGGTTGTACCACTTCATTGTAGTTATTCAGTCTGTATGCTGAGTGAATAAGTGGATAAAATGGGCTATCTGAAAAAGAAGGCAGCATCACATTTGAAGGAGCACAAATTAACCACCAGAGTCATGTGAATAAGAAAAGAAAAAAAAAACTTGCTTGGAGAGGATTCAAATTACTTGCTCATGAAAACCAAGCATGCTGGCAGCCTTTAGAATGGATTTAAATGTAAAGAAATCAAACATTCTCAAATCTTGAACTCTGTAAAGTTATAATATACAGAGAAAGGACTAAAGTGGTCAAGAATTTCATCTTGCTTGAATCCATAATCAATGCTTTTGAAAGCAACAGTTGGAGACCTAAAAATGTATTGCATTTGGCAAATATATTGGGCAAGAGGATGTCACATTGAAGATGTGCCTTACATAGTCAAGGTGACTTCAATCCCCTCATATGCACATGATGGATGGACATTGAATTATAAAATCCAGACTAAAAATTGGATGCATTTTAATTACTCTATTGGTGAAAAATATTGAAGGCATCATAACTGCCATAAAAACATATGAATATGGTTTGGAAGTATAACTAGACTTCTTTCTAGAAGAGAGGATGGAAACTTCATCTCATAAATGTTGGACATCTTATTATGAGAGCAGTCCTTGGTAAAGTTGAAAAGCACTGAAAATGGTAGCATCTTCCACAAGATGGATTGACGCAGTGACTGCAAGACAAGGGGGTTGGCTCAGCACCAGGCAGTGTTTCATTCGAAGGTAGAGACAGGTCATTGGGAGTTGGCAGCAGCTTGAAGATGCCTAACAGCATACTTTGTATTACTAAGAAATTTTTCTTTAATATTCTTAGTGGTTTTCAAGTATCTTGAAACATATTCTTTTACTGCTGTGCAATTAAACTGCCTTGCAATCACATATTCTAAATATTTATTTAGCTAATTCTTTCCTGGATACTTTCCATATATTTCCTATTGCTTAACTTATTTCTTATTTCTATTAGATCCTTAACTAAATTTAAGGTTTTATAAGGGTTGCTTCATCTCTCAATATTTAATCTTTCTCAGAATAGCTCCATAAGTTTTTGTAGCTCTATTTACTCAATTTCTATCATGATACGTATTACTTATAGGACAAGAAAATTCCAAATCCTCATAACTTTATTTATTGCTTAATCTAGTTGATAAAACAGACCAGTAGACTCTATGTACTAATGCAATTAGTACAATTAATTGCAATTAATGCAATTCTTTTCCTAAAGGGATAAGTCTTTTCACAATAAGATAAATCATTTTAATTTAATAATTATCTCCATATTTTCCTTGAAAATAAAATTACCTATAACTTTATGAGACCATGAGTCTATTTTTAGCTAGTTATGTAATATGACAGGACAGAAAAAAAATCAACTGATTCATCTCAGGAAAGTTAGTTATTCTCTCTCTTTTTTAAAAATGTAGTGCCAATTATGTTTAACTGTGGAGAATGAATATAACAGTGACTACACTGATAAATTCAGAGATCCATGAATGTGGAGATGTACAATAAGTAACAAATCAATAATTTTATACACACACATAGCTATATTGCCTAAGAAGAAACCAAAAAGAGAAATCGGGAAGCCCTAATATCCTTGAAGGACATGCGGCAATTTAGAAATGGATATAGTGTCACACTAAGGCGTTATTGAACACGCCTTTCCTTCCTTCCTACATTTTACATTTTTTAAATGGTTAACCTTCTTGGCCATTACGTAGAAAAAGTAACGTGAGAAGCACGAACAGATTGAACATTACAGTTCTCCCTGATGCTAAATACAGATCAGACAATTCCTTCCAGACCGTTCTCCAGTGACAGTGATGAATGGGACTTCTGTAAGACTTAATTGCAGTTCTCTAACAGGATGTTACTTATTTATGCCCGAGGCACACGATTCATAATAAAAACAAGCAAAATTAATTATTATACAATGAAGAATACAATTTAATAATTTGTAAATTTAAAAGAAGTATTCCCTGACCATTATCTCTTGAGTTGGAAGGCAGCTATCCACTTAAAGAAATGCTTAATAGTAAAAAGTGATATTTTGTTAAAATTATACACCCAGTATTATTATCAGTTACAGAAATATTGATGTTTTTAGAATCAGATATATTACTAATATTTTTATATAAGATATAATTACTACCTCAAAACCACTTTCATTTCTTCTTAGGAATATCTTTTTTTACCTACTTAATGGATATTTAAAAAAATCTATTAGCTAAATAATTTTAACAAGTATGTTTATTACATAGAAAATTATCACTTAGTAAAAGAAGATAATGAGAATTTGTGACAGCAGTGTATTTATCATATATTATTAAATATTTTTGTTACTAGCATCTCTAACATGTTATATTAGGTAGCATAGTTTTGACACAATTTTAAAATCAGCAAATTGACATGAAAAAAGTATTCATGAAAACCTTAATATAGTGACCTGACACAATCATATACACTTTCCTATCATAGCAATTTTATTTGTAAACTAGAGATCTGAATACACGTTACATAGGGTGGTTGTAAAACACACATGACCTAACTGTGCAGAACTGCAATCCGTGTGGTTCAGAGTGAGAAACTCCGCACAAGGGGACTACGGGGCTGAGGCTGAGGCTGAGCATCAAAATGAACATGATGAGGAAAGTGAGCAAGGTAAGGACAGTGTCTTGCACCTACTGAAGCCAATCTAACTGTACTTCTACACGTTACAAAATGTATACATGTTACTTCTGGGACACGTTTTTCCAATAAATACTTATGTTCTACTGCCGTCAGTGCTGCAAGGCACCTTTGAGACAGATCCTCCTGAGAGTGTGTTGTATGGGCGCAACAGGAACACGACGGCTCCGTAGCAACCCCCAGGACTTGCCTTCCCGCTGAGCCCACTGTTGTGTGAATATGTGAGCAGTAGGTTTTCTTACAGAAATACAGGCCAAGAGGAATTACTGAACTTGAGATTCATGTGATAGAGCAAAATCAACGGATGTGTTATGAACATCAGTATATGTTGCCAACTTTCAGCGTGTTTGAAGTCAATTTTTTAAAATGAGAGTCTTTTCCCTAAAAATAATTTCTAATTTTCTGTTTCTTATATGCTTAGATGTGCACCTCCCACAATTGCATCTTTAAAAAATATTACTAATGAAAAACATCATCACAATTTTTTGAAAGCACATTCTTTTAAATATGAGATTGCTAGTAAGTGGTATTGCTTGCATACTGATGAGGATTAGCCTAATAAGTTTATTTGTGTTTAAAAGGCTTTATACTGTTTCATTAGATACTTTTCAATGGTTTAAGGTAAACTGTTAATGCTCTTCTTCTGTGTTCATGTGCACATTGTGTGTACGTGTTTTGGGGTGTATTTCTAGTCCCCGTTATTAACTAGTGATTCTCAGAGAAAAAATAAATAAAACTAAGAAAAAAAGGAAGTGTTTTATGTGGTTAGATGGTTAAGGTTTATTGTGCCAACCTGGCCGATACACACATGTGGGATTAACTGAAGGGTGGAGAGGTAAATGGCTTGGCGAGCCTTGCCATTCAGATTCTCTGGCCTCTTGCCCTCTGATGGTCCGACAAAGGTGAAGCTGTCTTATTCAGTTCTCTGGTTCAGCTTGCAAAGCCCACTTGGAACTGTATTAATGGGTGTCGCCATTAGGAAGATTAAGAAACACCATACTTGAGAAACAAATTAATTGACACTCATATATATGTATAAGAGCTTTATATCAAAGAGCAATTGCATTTTAAGAAAACTTCCCAGCCCAGTCAGATCAAGCCTATAAATTCTAAATCAGCCCATAAGTGCAACACTAGTCTCTAAGTACCTCTTTAGACTCACACAGCACATGCCATGATCCTGAATACAGGAAGATCATAGGCCAGTGGGGCCAAAGTCTGTGGTTCCAGTAGTGGTGTAAGCATCTCTAGGGCTGTCATAGGTCTCAGAATCATTCCATGTGACTTGTCAACAGGAAAGTGAAAGAAGATGGAGGGTGTGTTGACTTCTTCCAGGGAGAAAGAGAGAAGAAGACTAACCTTGGAAAGCCATTTATCTCAGTTGTCCTTCAATCACACTGCGACCTGATTGAGAGGCTAAACTCTGCCCACATGTTCCTATGGGAGCCACGTTGACCTGGAACATCTATCTAACACTGTTTGTGTCAAAATGGGGTAAAGAATGATGAAAATTGAAGTCACCCCTGATGCCTGACATATGGCAATAGAGGAATCAGGGGAAATCATAATGATCAGTTCTCTCAAGCTGTTGAATGAACACCCAATAGCACTAATATTGCTATTTAGATATCCCTTTTAATCACCAAGCTCTAAGAATATTGGAAAGTAGCATAATTAAGGATGACACTGGAGGCTGTCACATTGCTCTAATCCTGAAAAGGCTTCAAGGATCAGTCCAGAGTAAGTAAGTCATAGCAGAATGATAGTCCTGGTAATGTCATTTTTTAAAAAGTAGCCAATAAAACCCTCTGAACCAGATCCATTAGCTGTCATGATCCATAAGATTACCTGGAGTCTAGGGTGGCTAAATAGCACCATTCCCTTTCCTCCGTGAAAGTGGAAACCATCTTGGCTCTTTATTCTCATTAATATCCGGTATTTTATTCTGAGTACCACAGTACCCGTGGGCATGATTTGAAATCTTAGGCTTAATGACCAGGTAGTGATACTAGAAAATGGTTGAACGTCCATGGAGTTATTTAAATTCTCAGAGAATGCTCACCCAATATGTTTTTGATAAGGGATACGAAGAAGAGCCTGCTGGCTGGGTAGAGTGAGCAAAGTGAGGCAGTGAGCAGAGGTAGATAATAAACATATCATATAAACTCTTGTAGATAATGACAACACACTGCAAGCTTATTCTAAACTTTTGGAAAGGTCAATGGGAAATTCTTACTGGGGCAGAGATAAAATCTGACATATTTTGAAAAGATCACTCCAACCATAGTGTGGAGTATGAATTATAGAAAGAGGCAAGAGAGACATGAAGAAATCCGGTTATTATATATTATGAAAGATAAGATGGTTGCTGAGCATAGGTTGAGAGATTGTGCGATATCCTGGGGTGTATATTTTAAGATCTAGCTGATAGCATTTGCTGATGTGGATGAAATAAGTTGGAATAAAATGTACCTAGGGTTTGGGCTTTGAGTTATGTGCAATTAGAAGATATTTACAAAGATATAAATTAAATTATGAATGTATGCAGGTGTGTGCATATTTAATGCAATGAAACTACATATGCTCACCTGGGGAAAGTGTAGAGCTAGGAAAGAGAAAGATGCTAAAGAACTGAGCTCTAGGGAAGTTTAGAATTGTTTAGGTAAACTAATAAATGACTTAACTGATTCTGCTTACCTCTGCCAATTCAATAAGTATTTATTAAATGGCATAGTATGCTAAGCATAGGTAATATGGTTGTGGACAAAAACATAAATAAATAGCATATTTTAAAATCCTAATATGCTCCATGTGGGAGAGACAGAGTATGAATAAGACACATTGACTGAAGTATATGTGTTTGGGACAAAAAAAAACCCCAAATTTTAAGTGTGTAAGAAGCAAAAAATCTTGATAATATGGTAATTAAATGGTTCATGGAGAAGTTTACTTTTTAGTAATCTAAGCGAAATAAAAAATATCCACTTGTAAATATCTGGAGAAAGGGACAAATCTATCTGGCAAGTCAAAAGTCTGAAATGTCTGGTTGTGAAGGCATTTGGAATGTTTAAGTTGTATGAAAGAAACCAGAGTATCTAGAGTGAAAAAATTGAGAGAAAACTAAAGAAAAGATGAATACAAAGAAGGGATAGATTCTTTAGGGGGTCAGTAATTCATTGTAAAACTGTCACTTTACTCTGAGTGTAAAGAAAACAACTGAAGGATGTTGAACAAAGAATGACCTGATGTCATGTAATAATGTAATACATTTTGGCTGCTATGTTGAGAATAGACTGAAGTTGAACAAACACCGAGAACAGAAAGACAGACAAAAGACTAGGGCATAAATCCTAGTTCCAATTCAAGAACAATTACTTCTTACATTATGACCCTGCTTGATACTCACCCTCAGGAAGAGGACACAAGAGACATGGGATGCTAGAGCAAAATAAGGTGAAGAAATTAGTTGGTGCTCAGGGTCTTAAAGACTTGTCTATAAACAAACAGCCCTCTAAATGATGTACCAACTATATCCACATGGAAGAAGCACACCATCATCAGTCAGCGAAGGAGTATGTGGAAACTCCATAGAAAATAAGCCTTCAAGGATCACCCCTCAACATATAACTGAGGGATGGGAGGGGAAGACTGATGAATAAGCAGAGTGCATTGGAGGCCTGAGTGTAGAAGCTCAAAGGAATTAGAGCCTTATCAGGTGATGCTTCATCTGACGCATGCTGGATGGGATCTGGTCGTCAACATTTTCTATATTTCTGTTTTGTCTTGTTTTTGTTTGTTCATATTACAGTTTATCTCAGAAGTCTTATACTACTGGAAGTTATGTTATATATTTTTCTGTGATTTTCAGTATGTGAAATCCAGGATTGATGAAGCCATAGAGACAGTAAGTCAAATAAAGATTGGTAAAAGAGTGCTGATGTTCAGGAGTCTGAGAAGGAAAATATTGTTTGGAAACTAGTTGGGATAGCAATTGTACAATTCTGGTAAATATGACTGAAGTGTGAAATTATGTCATATATGTATCAATTCCCAATTTGTAAAATTAAGGAAAAAGAAGACTAGTGCAAACACACAGGTATGAGATGATGCTTTGCTAATCTTAAGTGGTAGAAGTGAAAGCAGTACACAAGTGCTTTAAATTCTTACCAAAAATGTATTCTCAAAATGTATAACCAAAAGGCTGTTTCATAAAATGTTTTATCGTATATTTTGAATATCTAATTTGATGCTTGCACACTAATGAACATATGTACATGTGGAGAGATATGCATCTATTTACATAATTGTGGCAGTCACTAACTGTGGTGCAATTTCACTAAGAGTGTAGGGGTGGAGTCTAGCCTGTCAATCTGGGGATAGCCAATGAGACCTCTGTGTGGGTATGGCTTTCTCTGAGAATTAGGGGAAATCTCGCGATATTCCCCTCATGGAAATTAGAGACCAGAGACTCAGTTCCTTGGAGACGAACTACTGACAAGATGAGATGACAGCATGCTGATCGATCCTGTTTTCTGGAAACTGGAGGAGCTGGAGAAGCCAAGTGGGCTTACCAGGATGGAACCAAACCTCCGGGGCTGGATAAGCCATGTGAAGACCGCTAGCAACACTGAGATGCTTTTCTCGCCAGTGGGTACTCCTGCTGGAATCTGAGCCCTGGAAACGAGGAGCCATGGGGAGACCCCTGGCAGCACCTGGATGCTTCTACTGCCACTGAATACACAAGACGCTATATCCACTCGCCTGTGGTTATCCTGGTGTTATTGCACGTCCTTCATGAGTTGGAAGGAGATTTTATAATTAATTTCAGACATATGACCTTGGACTGGACTGAGTTGGGATGCTTTCTCAATGCTCCATTCCTCTTGTATATAAACTTTTCCCTTATAGCCACATGCATGTTTATGAATTTGCTTCTCTAGTCCACCCGGACTAACACATGATTCTGGAAGATCTTATAAGCAACAAAAATGACCTAAGTGAATGATATATATGTTAGACCTAGACAGCTAAAAGTAGAGGCTAATTTTTTTTCTCTTTTGTTTATTTTCAGTTTATTCATTACTAGTGACAAAAAATATATAGAATTTTCTCTCCAAAATTTTTTCAATATTTTGTTTTTCTACTAATTTTATATCCCTAGAATTCAACCCAAAAATATTGTATAGAAGATAATTGATAGTCCATCTCATAAAAACCAACAAGTTCACTGTCATCAAGTTGATTCCAAGAGATATTGGCATGTAGGACAAAGTCGAACTGTTCCTGTGGGTTTCTGAGACTGGAGGAAAGAACCAGGAGACAAACGACAGGGATAGATGTCTAAATACAGTCATGTACACATGTCAATATATTTATATATATAAAATGAGAGGGGAATAGATCCATGTACTTATATCTATATTTTAATAATTAAGGTTGCAGTTTGGCCCTCAACTCAAGTACTCCCTCAACACAAGAATACTTTGTTCTGAAGGCTGTTTTTTCATTCTAATTCTATAACATTCCTACAATCCTTTTAAAAACATCATTGAATTGGTGTATACTTCACATATCATAACATTTAATAGTTCAATCATTAAAAGAATGATTCATCATTCTGATGAAGAATAGTTCATCAATTAAAAGAATGTGGAACCATCACCCCAATTAATTTCAGATTTCGTTTTTGTCTTCATTGTGAGCTCCCATTTTCCTCTCATCCTTTTATGTGCTTAGATAACTATTAATCCAATTACTGTCTCTATAGATATACCTATCCTGGATTTTAGATCATACAAAACATAAACCAGAGGCAAACAATCCACAATAATGACCAGGCAAAAGAGAAAAATCCAAGTTGAAAAAAAATAAAATATTAAAAACAGGAACAAATTTAATATTGGTCAAAAAGAGATCAAATAATACCTAACGATATCTGCCATAATTGATTTCATAGTGCTCTCTGTCTGATAGCAAAACTATTCACATTCTTGGACTATGTTCAGAGAGGAATTCGCCCTGTGACAGTTAGCTTTATTATGCCAACCCTGGCCAATAAGAACCTGTAGGATTAATCAGACCTCAGTCAGACTGGAGAACAGATAAATGACTCTGCAAGGCCCGCCCTCCTCTTTTCTTGCTCTCTTGTGATTGGATCAGTGTGCTGCCATTTTAGCCAGTTCTCTGCCAATGGTAGTTATGTAATCTGGTGTCAATTTGTGGAGAGGTGGAATCTAATCAGGTTGCAGATTGATGACCTCATTTGGAGATGCCTTGGAGATAAATAGCTCACTAGAGGCCAGATACAGACAGACTTACTCCTTGCCAAATAGTATTGCTGACAAGTCATGTGGCGATATGCTAGAGTACTGGAACTGGAAGAGACACATGGAGATTCCTGGTAGCATTGTGATGTTTCAAGTGTCACTGGATCCATGAGACTTTCCACTACTTTACCTGTGATCTTCCTGCATTCAGCATCATTGCATATATTAGTACATCTGAAGAGGAATTTATAGAGTGGTACTGGACATATGGGCTAAAATTGAACTTATGGACTTGATCCAGGCTCAACTGGGAAGTTTTCTCAATATACAATTGCTTTTTAATATAAAAATGTGTCTTTTAAACATAAGTGTGTCTGAATTTGTTTCTCTATCCAACACAGACTAACACAAGATCTCAACCTATGAGTCAAGGCAACCCATGGACCATGTTGCTAGAATTAGGCTCCTTTGAGACCTGCGTTGTCATCTTGCTGGTATGCACATTGCTTGTACTTGAGGTTGGTAGATTCTTTTGTCTTTCATTGCTTGCATTTGAAAACTCATCTGGGTCTTCTTTGCTAAGCCCCGGAGCTACTGATTTTTGCTAATACACCATATTCTTTGTTGCCTGTGGGTAGACTCTGCCTGTGTTGCCTAAGGAAGACGACACTGTCTGCTTCCTTGACCTTGGATCTGGCAGCCCAGACAAGTTGAAGAAATTCCAGTATATTAACTGTTCCATGGAAGTGAATTGAACTGAGCCCTCTGTACTCCAGGGTGGACTAATTAGCTGTTATATTCCTTCTTGATATATATGATAATATATGATATATAATAATATAATATATTAAATATATAATTATAGTGTCCTGGTTTTATTTATCTAGAGAACCCTACTTAACACACACCAGTAGTTTAATCTATGTGGGTAAACTGAAAATGGATTTGGGATTTACACTGTCATCCATTGTCCAAATAACAGAAAGAATAGTGTCTCTGGAGTCTTAAAGACTTGGATTAGAAAACAGTTATCTCATTGAAGCATCATTTAAATCCACATAGAAGAAGCACATCACCTTTTGTGATGCAAAGTTTTTAAATAATAAAATGTAATCCAAAGGAGGGAATGATAACAATTTAAATTTTGGAGAACCTACCATGCTTTTTCGTAAATTTATTTTTATTGTCTTTGAAATATTTTTCCCAGATCCAAAATTAATGGCCTTAAGCAGCTTGTCAAATGATGTATTGTCACATTAAATGATGTATTGAATTAGGTAAAACTGCTGCACAAGACCTATTTAATTGTCGAACAGCAAGGTTGCTATCTGAGCGCTAAGGTGTCCTTGACCCAAGTCATTGTATTTCCAAACAATTGACAACTCATCTGCATGTAAAAATTGGACCTTGGGGCTGAGCCCCGGTGGCGTAAGTGGTTGAGTGCGGAACTGCAGCCCGCGGGCTTGGTGGTTCAAATCCAGTGGCTCCTCTCAGGAGCGGCACTGGGTAGCACCCACGGCCACCAGAGGCAGTGATGCCCCCCCCGCCCCCACACACACACAAATTGGACCTTGAATAAGGAGAATATATCCATTTGAATTGTGATGTTGGAGAATAATAATGAGTTTACCATGGACTGTCCAAGCAACAAACATATCTGTTTCAGAGGAAGTGTAGCCAGAATATTCCTTAGAAGGGAGGAGGGAGAGGCTTCATCTCAATGATATTAAATGATATTAAGCATGTGACTAGGAAAGACCAGTCCTTGGAAGGGGATACCATGCTTGATAATGTAAAAGGGCAGTCAAAAATGAAGACACTTGGCGAAAACAATTGACACAGTGACTACATCAAACTCAGCAACAATTGTACGAATATAGGAGGGCCAGACACTGTTGCACATAGTGTCACTATAGGTAGGAAGAGGCATGATCGTTCAAAGAATGCATAGGCATTTATATGCCTCATTCATGATCTAAACTGCTACATAGAGGACATCCAAATCCTTACTCAATCACTCACGCTCAATATCCCACTAAAACCAATATTTTCATTCAGTATTGAACTCATCAATTTAAACCATAATACTTGATTTACATATGTCCCTAATTCAGTAAATATCCTTAGCTAGTAAAGTCAGAATAATGAGTAACATTCATTGACATCGCATTTCTACTTTCACATTCTTTGTATCTATTTAAATGAAGACAACATCTTAACAGATTAGGTATATGCACTGCAGAGCTTGCATTCATAACAGCCTGTCTTTTCGTTCACTTTATATTTTGACCTACCTGGTGTGTCACTGATCCTGAAGATGCTATTTCACTTTCAATCTGCTCAAGCAGTGATTGTTGTGGGTATTTATTCACATTACCAAAACATTATTCATCTCCCTTCCCTCAAAATAATTCACTCTTCTGAGTCAGATTCTTTTTAGACCTCTCAGTCTCATTGACTGTTGTCACTGCTCTGGGTCAAGGCACCCTGTCTTTAAATTTTACTCCCTGTCACCATTCTCCTTCCTTTCTGGGTTACTTTCTATTTTTCAGAAAGACAGCTTTCCAAAATTAAAAACTGATGCAATTTTGTGCATGCTCAACCAACGAGTGTTTCCATGTAGCACCCTAATGATAAAATCCTAACATGGCTTACAAATTTATGACATCATTTCTCAAATTTCTCCAGAATCATGTGTCCCCATATCTACATTCTCATTCTTTTTTGCTTGCTCACATTTGGGTGTTTGCGTATGCAAAACTCTAGGACTAGATTAGAAATTCTCTTATGTTTTATTCTGCTAGAATCATTATTTCCAAATCTGGTCTACTGCTATTGAATTCTATTCTGACTGACAGCAACCATAAGTAGGGCTTCTGAGGCTGTAATTCTTTGTGGGAACAGAATCCTCATGGTGTAGTTAAGAACAGGGTTACTACAAGTTCAGCAGTTCAAATCCTTCAGGGGCTCTGGAGGAGAAAAATAGCTTTTTTCTTATTAGGTCACTATGAATAAGAATCAACTTGATGGCAATGAGTTTGGTCTTACTTAGCCACAC
This sequence comes from Nesogale talazaci, assembly GCA_004026705.1. Taxonomy (NCBI): domain Eukaryota; kingdom Metazoa; phylum Chordata; class Mammalia; order Afrosoricida; family Tenrecidae; genus Nesogale; species Nesogale talazaci. Next base: position 110,487 of record PVJH01002287.1, read on the forward strand.
TTTTCTGAATGTATACTACTATCTTCTTGATAGTAGATTTGTATCTGACTTTCAACTTTTATCTTAATTACTCATTAATTATTCCAAAGCATTTAGCAGAGTGCCTAGAATATATTACAACTCAACAAATCTTCTTAACTGAATAAAATTAAATAATATAATAAAGTTTCTAGGCAAAATCTAATGTAAAATATTTAAAATCTAATGTAAAATATTTAAAATCATCATTTAGGTCCATAATATTAGATACAATGAAAAGATAATGGAAGCAGATGCTCAAATAATGACAAAATTGAATCTTTGTGATTCAATTATAAACATATTGCATAACAATTGTTATTTTCTTCTGTGTGAATAACACTAAAAAATAAGTTCAATTATTGTTCTGATTCTTTTTTTAAAATTTTTATAGGAGGCTCATATAACTCCTATCATGATCAATACATATGTCAATTGCATGCAGACCACATTTGCACATTTGTTGCCATCATCATTCTCAAAACATCCTCCTTCTACCTAGGCCTCTGGTACCAGCTCTCCATATTTCCCCTTTCTTCCCCACGGCCCCTCCCCTATGAACCCTTAACAATTTACAAATTGTCATTATTTTGTCATCATACACTGTCCGATGTTTCCCTTCACCTACTTCCCCATAGTCTTTACCCTAGAGGAGAGGTCATATGTAGATCTCTACAATAGGTTGCCCATTTCTACTCTACCTTCCCTCCACCCTACTGGCATCACCACTCTCGCCCCTGGTCCTGAAAGATCATCTGTCCTGAATTATCCCTGCTTCTGGCTCCAGTGTGCATCCCCTGGTCTGTGTACATCTGTTTTGAATTACCCCTTTTCCAGGCTATAGTGTACATCCCCTGGTCTAGCTGGACTTGTAAGGTAGAATTGGAATCATGATTGTGGGTGGGAGGAAGCATTTAAGAACCAGAGGAAAGTTGCCTATTTCATTGTCGTTACACTGCACTGTACCTCCTTCCTACAACCCCTCTGCTCTGATTCTTATAGTGACAAAATTAGGTCCTTTAAATGACTGACTTGATGGATTGTGTAAACATCAGTTGTTAAATTGAAGGGGGCAACACACTTGTCTAGAATGCTATAATATTCAAGAAGGAACTGTAGATAATGATGTCAGTTCCTGGGTGATTTTAAATATGTATAATCACTTTTTTGTGTGTTTTGTAATAAAACAACTATGACTACACCTATTTCACTTAACAATCACTAGAGATTTAAAGGGAGAATGAGGAAGAAAATTCAAATACCATTTGGTTTTTTAATTTCTAATTTACATTTTGAGTTAAATGACTGGGGGAGTTAGAAATCTACTAGATATCATGAAGTTACTAGAAACTTGCTTATGATATGTTTTTTTTTTAATTTTATTGGGGGCTCTTACAGTTACTACAACATTCACTACATCATTTGTATCAAGCACATTTGCACACATGTTTCCACATACATTTCCCAACATTTTCCACTTGAGCCCTTGGTACAAGCTCCTCTTTAAAAAACAAACAAACAAACAAACAAACAAAAAAAACCCTCCCCTTTCCCCTCTCCCCCCCCTTTTTTAAAAATGAATCATTTTATTGGGAAGCCCATACAACTCCCATCACAATCCCTAACAACATCAGTTGTATGCAGGCCACTTTTACATACCCATTGCCATCATCACTCTCAAAACATTCTCCCTCCCTCCAGGCCCCCATTATCAGCTCCCTATATTACCCTTCCTCCCCCCTTCCCCTTGAGCCCTTAGTAATTTATAAATTATTTTTTCATCCTGTACACTGTACAATGTGTCCCAACACTCACTTCCCTGTTGTCCATGCCCCAGACAGGAGGCTACGATATGTTTTATAAGTTAAAATAAACTTGCAATTTGAAGTACAGCATACAGAAGTCCCTGACATGGGGTCAATTCCAACTCACAATGACCTTCCGGGACAGGAAAGAACTACTCCTGTGACTTCCCAACTCTAGCTCATTAGGGGAGCAGAAAGCCTGATCTTCTTTCTGCAATGCTGTTCATGGCTTTGAGTTGCTGACCTTGTGGCTGTCAGCCCAATGAATACGCCACTAAACCACCCCAGGAACTCCGTCATAGCTGAATCACGGTGTTGTATACTATTATGGAATTCATAGGACGGGGCCAGTGGTGCAATGGATTATGCATCTGGCTGCGGGTCACAAGATTCTATGAGGTTCATATCATTTATAAAACTATTAACTGGTATTATTATAATGAATAATCATGTACTCTCTTGTTAATGGTCATTTAGAAAGTAAAGAAATAATTTTAGAGGCTTTGTGTCCAATAGAAAATATAGCTACAATTCTCCCTATCTAGAACACTGTGACTTTTAATACACTTAAAATAGTTATAGTTGATTTTTGTAAATCCAGAAATCATCAGTTTCACATAACATCAAGAAACTGGTTTAAAAATGATTGCAATAATATAAGGAATGATACTATCTATCTTTTGGTAAAAAGGGGTATAGATTTAGCCAGATGCTGTCTATGAATCCACATTTCTTAGGTAAAATAGATTTTATTTTTTAGATATATAGCTAATACTTGTATACCAGTTTTATTGACTCATAGTTAAAAAATTTTCCAAAATGCTGTTGAAGTTTACAAACTACTACACCAAAAAATATTGGTTCAAACCCACCTGCAACTTCATAGGATAAAGGTATGGCAATAAGCTATTGCAAAGATTATCGCGTTAGTCTGGGTTGACTAGTGAAACAAATCCAGAGAAGCTCATATATGTATAGGAAGGAACTTTATATCAAAGAATAATCCCATACTAAGGAAACATCCCATCCCAGTGCAGATCAAGACCGTAAGTCCAATATTAGCCCATATGTCTGACCCTACTCCTTTAATTCCTCTTTAGACTCATTCAGCACATGCAGGATGCCAAATACAGAAAGATCACAGGCTGTGGGTGGACAGTCTTGTGGATCCAGTGGTGGTGGAAGCATCTCCAAGACTCTGGTGACCATCTGTGTGGCTCCATGTGGCTTATCATCAGGAATGTATAGCAGAAAGAGAGTATGCCTCCAGGGAGGAAGCCAAGAGTACCCAGAATCCTCAGGGAAATGCCATGCCCACGTAGTCATCATTGACTATCACTTGATTGACAGAAACACCTCTTTGTTCAAGTTGACAAGAGATTATGCAACTGCCACAATTTAGTTTCAGAAACTTTGCGTGGTTTTGTTCTGAGTTGGAACTGTTTGAAGGCAAAGGGTTTTTTGATATTATTATTACTTATTAATCTATTTTAATTTTATATGTAACATTATGATCCAACATAGTGGTCAAGAACTCAACTGTTAAGCAAAAGGTTGGTGGTTCAATCTGAGCAGCTCTTTTGTGGGGGAACAATGTAGCAGGCTGCAATTACAAAGATGATAGTCTCAGAAATATATGTGCAGCTCTGCTCTGTCCTATAGAATTATCATGAGTCAGAATCGACTTAAAGTCACCAGGTTGTATTTGATATATTAACCTACATTTAACACTACTTATATCTATTGATCATATTCTGCTTAAAAGTATTCAACAGTTTTATGAAGTCAATTTACTTTTATATTTCCAGTCATAATCTCAAGAAAAATAAAATGCACAATTATAATCTAAGAATTGTCTACTTTGATATTGTACCTTCTCAGCTAAAACATGGGATCCTGCATACAAAGTCACCAAAGCATGTATTTTATGATTACTAATATATGCAATAGTAAGGGAAGCTGAGTTGAAGGATGAGTTATACAGCCTTTAGTTAAATTTTATTAGCTTTCAAATTCCAAAGAATGTACTATCAAGCTATCTAATTATCATGTATAAATTGAAAATGCCCCAATTTTAGTAGAAAGTTTTATAGTTTCCCAGAAAAGCTTTTTAATTTTATGATTATTAAAATATCAGTTGTAATTAAAACTACTTTTCATATGTGTGCTTACTCTGTATGTGTTAGTCAATCTCTTAAGTATGCTTAAATATACCCATTACTTTCATTCAAAGTATACCAGAGTACAAGTTGCAAGGTTACAATAAATTTTACTCTGGGTGTGTTGCTGAATGAGAAATAAATTACTTTGACCTTCCTAGCAATCAATAGATTTAAAAGGTTTTGGAATATCTAAGTGAAACATTGCTGATTTTTTAAAAAAAAATTTAAATGATCCATTATATTGATCATTTTAATGAAGCAATATTTGTTTTTCTCTTAATGTTTTTATTCTCATTAAATGAATACATTTTAGCTCTTAAATCACTAAAGATTGATGACAAATTTTAGATTTTTAATCATATCATAATTTTCCATGTCTGATCTTGATTGTATATTTATATCCAGAGTCTAAATCCAGAGTAGGTATGCTCATATTCTACATACATGTATTCAGAGATCTAGAAAACCAATATATTTTTTATAAATCTGATGAAAATCTCAACAATAATAAAATATGCCCTTATAATCTAAGAATAGCCATCTTTGTTATCTCCATTTGATGGAAAATATTCCATATGCTATAATATTTTTCAACTGTACACTACTCTACAAAACAAAGGCTACTGATATTTTATCAATGATACTGAAAGGTTGCTTTAAAAAAAAGCAGACCTGGTGGCATGGTTTGCTATAGATTCATTTGCAAATCAAACCATGCCTGTGACTGATCCTACCATTTAGATCACCTTATTTACACCACAATCTCTCACTACTTAGAGAAATATGGGTGGGGGGAGGTGAAAACAAAATTTAAAATAACAAGGCAATGTAAATATTCTGGAAAAGTTCCATGTATGAAAAAGGGTAATTCTAATTACATTTTGTGTAATCAATTAATATAAAATAGTAATAATAATTATTAATAATAAATAACGGATAATTTACTATTTATTAATTGTGAAATTAATCATTTTTCCTACACATGTATTCATGACGTATAGGTGATCTCCATTGTATGAAGGGTGAAAATGCAAGTAATTAACCAGAGAAAGATATGAAGTTGCCATAGCTGTATGTTACCATTTAATGTATGAATTAAAAATTTTAACTTATACATAATATGTAAACCTGAATAACAGAATTGTTGAATTTAAGAATTGTGGCACAGTGGAAAGGGATTATAATTGTTTGATTTCCTTGATTTTTTGCCTGTCTTATTCTAAGGTGCATTGAACTGGCAGTGGTTAAGTTCTGCGTTGCTATAGAAAAGGCTGCAATTTGTTCTCACCTACTGGCTCCCTGGAAGGGCGTGGTGATCTGCTTCAATGGAGAGACTGGTGAAGAAAGCTCACGAAGGTAATACTGTTGGGTCACATAGTGACACTGCCAGTGAGAATCACCTTGAGGGCAACTAGCGACAATAATGGCACGTTTACATTGTGATCAATGCAGGTATTTTACAAGCCTAATTAATTGATTTGTCAATAAAGTTACATCACAGACCCAGACCCCAGAGCAATAGATTATCTGCTACTCATCATGACTCTGGAGGTGGGAGCAGAACAGCCTTACACGGTTTCCACAGCTGTATATTTTTAGCAATCTGACTGACACATTTTCCTCCCGCGGAGCAACCAGAGTGCAAACCACTGACCTTTCCATGTGCAGACAAGTTCTGAATCACTGCTGGAACTCTTTTGTAAATGCATACATCATGGTGATTACTAATCTTTATCAATAGATTATGAAAAGTGAAATCTGACATTGCTAAATCTGGTGGCATCGGCATAATTAATTTGAAGATTCTACAAATAACATATTTTAAAAAATCTTTCCCTCCCTCTAATTTGAGTTCATTAACATGATTCATAATTTCTATGCTTACCATTTATGAAATATATCTCTCCCAGAATTCTTTTATATTCCTCAACAAACAAACAAAGCATTGAAGTGTGAATACATAGCTTGAAAAAGCAGGCAAAAGGCACTTGTTTCTAACATGATGATAATAGTGCACTGGCCAACACACCTGTTTGTGCCTCAAACGTTAGACTAGTTTCTAGGTATAATTCACCAGTTGATTCCCAAAATGACTCCTTTTTTTTAATCTATGAGGTCTAGTTCTTGAGATATTGTACATATGCACTATACCACACTTCATTGTGTTTCCCTATAAAGAAAAGATTAGGGTATTTTAAAGTAGTGTTAGCTACAGTGTGATCAAGGAAGCACATCTTGGCTTTATTTATTTAAAGTAGTCTGTATTGTATTAAATATTTATGTCACCTTAAATTTCACATGATGTCCTTTTACCCAAAGTTATATTTGAACAGTACGAATTACATGAACTTGAAAATTTCCCATGTATTCCTTCACTTTTATTAGGAACTGAATAGCAGATAGTTCCAATTTGTTATATTAAAAAGAGGTCAAAACTGAGAGCTACTGTATAAGAAATGAAGAAGCCTGATGGAACTCAACTCACCTCTGAAACATTTAGCATTCATTTTCCATTTGTGTTTTTTTTGTTTTGTTATTTTGGGGGTGGGGGGGCCTCATTGCCCTCTGGTGTGGGAGTAGGAGGCCCAGCCTTGCTGCAGAATTTGAACCTCCAACCCAGTGAGCCACAGTCCTGCACACAACCACTCCGCCACCGGGGCTCAGCCCTCCATTTGCATTTTATACTAAATTATGTTCTGAAATGTTTACTGCATCATTTCAAGAGGGAAAATGTAGCTCTTCGAAATGTTTATGAACATTGTTAGGAAGCCTTACAGACTGGACATTTTAAATTTTCTTCATACCTTCTACATCTGGGTGTTTGTTTAATTTTCTTTTTCATTTTTCACTATTCTCCAACTGTGTTCTGGACTTACAGATATTCTGGATATTGTCAGTCTTTCAGATCAAAAAGGAAAACTTCTGTCATCTAATCTATTCTACCTCTGTGTTAGTCCGGGTAGGCTAGAGAAACAAATTCATAGACATGCATATGGATATAAGGAAAAGGTCTATATACAAGAGAAATGACACATTGAGAAAACATCCCAGCCCAGTCCAGTTCAAAGTCATAATTCCAATATTAGCTCATATGCCCGATATCAGTCTATAACGGCTCCTTCTGACTCACGAAGTCACAAGCCATTGGATACAGAGTCCTGGCGCCAGCAGGGTTCTCCCCATGTCTCCTCGCTTCCAGGGCTCAGGGTCCATCAACAGCATCCAGTGGTGGTAGAAGTAACTCAGTGCTGGCAGGGCTCTCCATGTCGCTTTGCCAGCTTCAGAGGTCTGGTTTCATGAGGGTAAGGCTGTGTGGCTTCTCCTCCAGCTCTTCCAGCTGATCAGTCGCTGCCACCTTGTTTTGCTCATAATTTCGTTGCCTCTGAGACTGACTCCCAACAACCAGGGACATAGCTTCTCACCTCCAAGAGGGAAATATCATGAGATTTCCCAGAAGTCTCAGGAGAAAGTCACACCCACACAGAGGCCTCATTGGCTACTCAATAGCTATCTCCAGATTAACAGGTCAGACTCCACCCCTACATCTCAATCATAAAATTAACATATAGAATACATGACCATCACAACTTCCTAGAGACCCTATAGGATGGCGAAAAACTGCCCATTTGGATTCCCTTTAAGTCTTTTCAAAGATATGGAATGATTGTTTGGTTCAAACCGCTCACCTTAGTTGATGGGCAGCTAATTGTATAACCAACTAGCTACTATGGGTGTGTATATACCTTCCCTTGGAAGTCTCTTAATATTTAATTATTTTTCAGAAATGTCTTACTTTTTTTGTCTTCTATATTGTGTGGGTCTTAAATCTTCTCATTTAAAACAGCAATAATATAATTAATAAATCTGTTTGACATAACTGAGAATATAGTGCATTACAATATTTAAGAAACTAGAGCTGATAAATAAGGTCTGTCTAATGCAATTTTCGGTTCAGAACTCCAAATATCTCTGGGAGCAAATCTAAAAATCAAGAGCATGTCACTGTTGTTGTGGAGCACTGTCAATCTTTGCCCTTATCATGAAAACCCTTAATTTCCTCAGTCCACTGACTGAAATGCAATGAGGTAGAAATCTCAGAGTCTTTCCAAGTTCTAAATAGCCAGCACATGAAAAAGAAAGTACATAATCTAGCCTACGTCCCACTCCCCAAAGGCCCAGTCCAATGATCTGAACCAGTTTTCATTTAACTTTCTGGATTTTTCAGAAAGGATCCTTTCATCAAACCTTCGTTGACACTTGTCCCAACCCCTGCTCCTAGGAGTTGATTTCTGCTCCTTTAAACCCAGTGATTTGCATCAAGGGTTTCCAGAGGCCGCAAAATAATACCCAAACAAGTCAGAACATGCAAAAAAACTTGAATTTTAGATCGCTATATATGTGCTGCATAAATTTTATGGGATATAATTATACTAAAACAAAAACAAAACTAAAACTCTACTCCTTGTTAAGCTAACTCAAACTCAAAGAGATATATTGTATTTCATCTGGAAATCCTAATTGGAATATATGTCTATAACAATGCCCATCAATTTACATGGTGTTGCCCTGTTGTGCAGTGGAGTAGATTCTGCACTATATTGCCACCGATGATTCTCAACTCTCCTTAACAACAAGACTCATGTATTGTCATTTTATGCCATCAAATTTCCAGTTCATAAGAAACCATTACAAATAACACCCAATCCCCACCCCCACCCCATCTCCAGGATTCTTCGGCTGTAAAGTTTTACAGCAGCACATCACTTAGGACATCAGTAAGTCTTTTCTTTCAGGGAATTTCTGGTTGGTTCGAACTGCTGACTTTTCTGTTGTAAACCAAACCCTTCAAATTGTGCCACTAGGGAAGAAGGATTACCACTTCAATTTCAGATAAAAGAAAGTTAAAGGCAAGAGGAATCCAGTAATTTATCTTTCCTTTCCCTGGTAACAAGAGATAATCCTAATGGAGATAAGTAAAGTTGAACAAAGATGTACGGGGGTTTAGTATCAGGCATCCTGGTTCCAATTGGAACCCTGATTTTGGGAGGATGTGATCTCTTCAAATAGCTATGCATCACTATTTCTATCACAACAAAACAATAGTAGTACTTTCATAGAGTAATATGATCATGAAACTGGAGTCTTTAGCAGGAACAAGTAGTAGTTAATCAATCTAAACTAAAAAATAAAGCCAACCTCCCTCTAGTGAGTTGTTTACAAAGCACGGAGACCCTAGAGCAGGGGTCCTCAAACTTTTTAAACAGGGAGCCAGTTCACTGTCCCTCAAACCATTTGTGTTAGTCAAGGTAAACTAGAGAAACAAATTAAAGACATGCATATGGAGATAAGTGTACGGTTTCTATATAAGGGGAATAGGACATTAAGAAAGCATCCCAACCCAGTCCCATTCAAAGTCTTAAGTCTGATATTAGCCCATATGCCCAATGCCAGTCTAAATGTTTCCTTCCGAGCACGAAGTCACAGGCCAGTGGGTACAAAATTCCGGTGCTGGCAGGGGTCTCCCCATGGCTCCTCGCTTCCAGGGCTCAGGCTCCATCAACAGCATCCAGTGGTGCTAGAGGCAACTCAGTGCTCTCTACGTTTCTTCTCCAGCTTCAGAGATCTGGTTCCATCAGGGTAAAGCTGTGTGGCTTCTCCTCCGGCTTCTTCAGCTCCTCGGATGCTGCCATCTTGTCTTGTCCGTAACTCATGGTCTCTGAGACTAACTCCCAACAATTGGGGAGATAGCTTCTCATCTCCATCAGGCAAATGTCACGAGATTTCCCAGAAGTCTCACGAGAAAGCCATGCCCACATGGAGGGCTCATTGGCTAATCAATGACTAGATCCAGGTTAACAGACTAGACTCCACCCCTGCATCTCAATCATGAAATTAACATGAGCACATGACCGCCACACCATTGAAGGGCCAGACTATTGTTAAAAAAAATTATTAATAAATTCACTCTGGGCCCTGGATGAGTCAGCTGCTAAGCAGCATAGGCATTGGCGGCAAAAACACCTGATGGACTGGATAAATGTCCTCGGTGGGCCATATGTGGCATGTGGGCCGTAGTTTAAGGACCCCTGCCCTAGAGAACCAAGTAGAAATGACCCTGTAGGTATTTGGAGGCTGTCAGTCTTCATAGGAGCAGAAAGTCTCATTTTCTTCAACAGAGTGATTAGTGGCTTTCAAATACTGACCCTGTGGTTAATGCACTCATAACTAACTACCCATCAGCAGGCTTCCAATTAATAGACCTGTGATTGACCAATTCTCATTGATGCAGTTCTTCATTCAAATAATAGCAAAGACTCCTTGATCAGTGTTTTCTTAAGACTATTCTAGGCACACACATCAAATAAATTAATATTGCTTATGCATTGCATGATATGTAGATTGCTCAGAGGCCTGGTTTATTTTTATTTTAGCTATATTCATTTGAATGGAATGCTAATTTTTCAAATAGAGAGTACAACATAGTGATTGTTGAAGGACACATTGAGAGTGTGACATGAGTCCTGTGTCCTCACTGTGCACATTATTCACTGCGCAGAGACGAGCTGATATGGCGGAGGTTCTCATCCCCAGCCTCTCAGTTGCTAGTAGTGTTGCGTGCTTCCTGCCTCAAAAAGGGTTCTCAAAACCCTTGCTTCTGATTTGTCTGACATCTTCAAATGTAAAAAAAGTAATTCTTTTAGAATTTAAGGCATATTAGAAGTCGATAGGCTCCAAATGATGAAGTATGACTCTTTCTGTGGGACAAATACCACATAAATATTCCTGTGATAGCTCTTCTGATGTTCAGAAGATTTCGTTGTTTCACTTCCAGGCCTCTGGTTCTCTTTGTCTGTGCTCTGCGTAACTTAATGTCTGATCAAGGAAGCTATGTTGAATTTAGAAGCATTGTTTCTACATGCTAAAAACAAGTGATAAAATGAGGTCATTCTGATGCTAGGACAAGCAAAATTCATCATGATTAATCACTGCTCCATTCTACACTCACACAAGCAGAGTGAATGCACACCACATAAACACACAAAAACACAAACAAGAAATTGTTTCTAACTGCTCTTCCCCTGTGGTCCCCACATTCCCTGAGTTAATATCTCTCTTCTACTTAAAAAACAATTTTTTTGAAAGAGATGCCATAAATGGAAACTTCTAACCTTTTATTTGCTTTCCAACCTCCATGAAGGTTTTTTATCAAAACATTACATATAGACCACCAGAGGGCAGTGATGCTAAAAAAGAAACATTGCTTATGAATAACTCCCAAACCCACCACATTTCCAAATCCACCGAAAGTTACATTCTGTTTGAAATAGGTTTCATTGTACTCAACCTATGCTTGCTACAAGTCTTCACTCCCCCCTTTGAAATACTTTTGTCTATTTGGTGTTGGAGGATATCTACCAAGTTATTTTTCCACCCCATTGGCTTTTAATCTATCTACTGTATTTCCTCTTCCTGTCTGGACCTTTTAAGTCCTTTAATATGATCACCAGAAATATGATCTCACCACAAGTCAATATGTGTGACATTTGTTGGTAAATTTTAACATTTAGTCTGATATTTTCCCTTGAAATCCTGAATCTCTGACTGGCTATCAATATTTTTCCAAATAATTGCAAAAGATATCCTAGACATGTATATTTGCAAGCATGTACTAAAAATAATTTACAATGTATGATTACTTAAAGTTCAGACTGAATGTAAAAGTGGAATTGATATTAAATTTTTTCAAAATTAAAATATTTTGATAAATGTTTAAGTAAAAAGTTGAATCATCATCAAGTAAATGCAGTCTATACATTTTTCATACTTTCATGACTTTTATCCCTTAGAAATAATTTGCTTTCCTCTCCTGTGCTAATATACAGTATTGTAGAATATATGATCAAGCATATTTCATAAGTTATCTTCATAGATGTGCCCTTTTTGGAGATCTGATTTCTTGATCTCATTTGTATTCAACTTTTTTAGTGTTAGATGAATTTTAAGATTGCTTCAAAGGTAACTTCTTGTTTTATTTCTTGCTAAATAACTTCTTTCCTGTTTTCTATGGCAAAAAAATAAAAGGATTTGGAGTTGTAGAATATGAATACTGTCATGACAGTAATAAAATAAAAACATGACAATTTGAATTCTTTTCCTTCTGTATGTCATCCAATTGCTCTAGGTGGGGTGGGTTAATCATGATAAAGTTTCACAAATAGTCATAGAACCAAAGGAAAAGAAGTTTGCTCTTCCTTCTGCAAACCACATGAACTATTATGTCAGAAAATCTAATTATATACTGATCATCATTATACTAGATGGCCAGATGACAGTCTTTCATAAACTTAATTTTGTCTCTAAATGTCATGATGTCAAATTTAATTTTTTTTTCTCCCATTACCTCTGTAACATTAACCAGGCAAGTTTGCAACCAAATACATTTTCTAATCATATTTAATGACCACTTTCAATAATACATGATGTCCTTCTCCAGTGTCTGGTCTCTCCTGACAATATATCCCACTTATGTATGACATATTGGCTTGCCTTTTTAGCAGTCTATGATACTTTCAATATTCTTCATTAGAACCACAATTCAAATGCATCCATTCTTCTACAGTCTTCTTTGTTCAGTGCCCAATTTTTGCATGCATATGTGGCTTTTGAAAATACCATGGCTAGGGTCATATGTACCTTTGTCCTCAAAAGTAACATTCTTGCTTTTTAATAGTCTAAAGAGGTATTGTGCAGCAGATTTAACGAATGCAACTCTGCATTGAATCTCTTGACTCCTGCTTCTATGAGCATTTATTGTGGGTCCAAGAAAGACAAAATACTTGGCCACGTCAACCTTTTACTCTAACCCTGATGTTGCATGTTGGGTCAGTTCCATGGGTTTTGTTCTTCTTTATGTTGATGTGGCAGTCACCTAATATGGGGTCAATATGAGAATTAAAAGTATATGGGGTGGAGACTAGCCTGTCAATATGGAGATAGTCAAAGAGAACTCTGTAGGCATAGCCTTTTACTCTAAGAATTCTCAGAAATCTGGCTGTATTTCCCTCTTGAAGGTGAGATACTTACTGCTGCTCAGTCCTTTGGAGATGTTCTACTGACAAGACACAAGGCTGACTTCATGGGAGTCATACCAGGGGAGAAGCCACCTGGGCTTACATTGATGGAACCAGAACCCTGAAGCCCGAAAAGCCACATAGAGCCTTCTGCCAGTGGTGATATGCTCGAGAAGCCACAGAGCAGCCCCTGTCAGCACTGAGATACTGACAACACCACTGGATCCTAAGGCTTTCTTACCCACTGGTCTGTACTTGTTCTGTATTTGACTTCATTGCATGTACTTCATGAATCAAAAGAAGATTTTATAAACTGGTGTCAGACATATGGGCTAATATCAGACTTAGAGGCTTGGACTAGAATGGGTTGGGATGCTTTTCCAATATTCTACCCCTCTTGTGTATAAACTTTCTTATACACATATGCATGTTTATGGATTTGTTTCTTTAGTCCAACCTGACTAACACAGTTGAATTTTAATCTATACTGAAGCCTGTAATCCTTGATCCTCTTCAGTAAGTGCTTCAAGTTCTGAGTTTCAGCAAACAAAGTTGTCTTTGTGTTCCTTCCAGTATCTTTTGATGTTTCTTGTATCAAACAATATTTTTCAGAAAGTATCCTTCAGAATTAAAATTTAAGGCCTGAATGTTTTTTCAGTTTATTCAGCTTGATAAATGGTAACCTGTTCTTCCTTTTTAGTTTTATAATTCCAAGTTTTCTCAAATGTCTTTATAATATTCTACCATGTCTTCGTGAGCTGCTGTGGAAAATATTCTGTTCAGCTCTTTTACATCATCATTTCTTCTGTTTGCTTTAGCACCTCGGATTTAAAAAGCAGCTTTAATAGCCTCTTCTGACATTTAGTTTGGGCTTTTCTTTTCTGTCTGTTTAATAACTTTTGCTTTCTTCATGTATGATTTTTTGTAGTCACCTCACACTTATTTGGTCATCTGCTTTAAGAACTTGATGCATGAAATCTGGAGATGATTTCTAAACTCAGGTGAGATAGGATCAAAGTTTTATTTTAGCTTCAATTTTCTTTTTTTTTCTTTTTTTTCTTTTTTTTGAGGCATCACTGCTCTCAGTGGTGGGAGTAGGAGGCCCAGCCCCACTGCTGGAATTGAACCTCTGTCCCAGTGGGCCGCAGTCCCGCGCACAACCACTACGCCACCGGGGCTCAGCCCTAGCTTCAATTTTCAATTAGATTCAACTGGATTTGGATTTATTCTGCAACTGGACCCTTGCTTATTTTGACTTATGATATTGAACTTCTCAGTCATCTCTTCCCACAGATATCCTCAGTTTGATCAATATGTATTGCTTTTGGTGAAGTCACCATGTGTGTAAGGATAGGTTGTCTAGAGAAACAAATACATTGACACACACATATTTATAAATATATATTTTTAGCTTTCTATCGATATCTAATTATCTACTGAGGAAGCGGCTCAGCCTATTTGAACTCAAGTCCACTGAATGCACCAGCTTGTGATCTTCCTGCATTTGGCATCACTGCTTGTGCTGCATGAGTTTTATGAGGAATTTATGAAATGGTATTGGATATATGTGCTAATATGAGTTTTATGAACTTGATCTGGACTGGGCTTGGACATTTGATCAAAATACAATTGCTTATTGATATAAAGCTTCCTCTTACTCTCATATCAGTGTCCCCAGATTTGTTTCTCTAGTCAACTAAAATGAATATATTAATGATTGTACAATGTTTCTTGAGATGATTGAACCATTGAATTATATGATATGTGAATTAAGTTCCAAAATAATGTTAAAAAATATTGATGGGAGAACTCACCTAACTAAGCCTTGGAAGATAGGACTGATTGCTGCTTCTTTAATGTTTCAGCCTAGACAACTTTATAGAGGAGTTCTACTCTATAGCAATTGGTGATTGTTGATGTATCATGCATCTACGACCCAGAACAAATCATACCCAATGTGAATGTAGGGTGTGGGAGTAAAGGAGTGGAAACCCAATGCCCATCACAGAGGGGCCACCAGGAAGAGATGAGCCAGTCAGGGTGCAGTATAGTACCAATGGAACACACAACTTTCCTCTAGTTCTTTAGAGCTTCTTTCCCCCTACTATCATGACCTTATTTCTATCTTTCAAATCTGATGAGACCAGAACATGCACACTGCTATAGATAAGAGCCTGCAACACAGGAGATCCAGGATAGATAAACTCCTCAGGGCCAACAATGAGTGTAGAAATAGCAGAAGGATTAGGAAGGGAGGTGGGTGAGTGAAAGCGACAATCAATCACAAGTATCAAATTATAACCACCTCCCAGGGAGAGAAATAAGGATTGTGATAAGATATGTAAGAGTCCCCAATAAAAGTAAGAAAAAATTGGTGTCCCCATGAATCAGAATTGACTTTACTATAAGTTTTATGTTTTGGCTAGAGAATAAGGATGCTAGCTATGACACAACTTAATCACAAATATATAGTGCTACATACAGTAAGTAAAATATAAGTGCATCATTAGAGCTATTCCAGTAACATTAAGGCCAAGAAAAAATAAGATCAAGATATATCGCTAGAAATTCAATTTATGTTTGAAAGGAGGTGGGGAATAAAAATAATAGCAAGTGATAGGAGAAGTAGAAGGTCATATTCTGTGACAACACAATTGTTACAATTTTAGTAATGTGTAGTTCCTTCATGTTGGTGAAAGATATTGAATTCACCACATATTTCCAAAGAATAAGAAAAATACATGTTGGAAGAAATACTTCAAGAATGCTACTTGTTGGAGGTAGGGAGAGAGAGGTTTGGCTGCAAAGGGAGAGCTAACAATGAAGAGTAGAAGAATGAAAAACATGTTCTAAAAATTGATTGAACCCCGGTGGCATAAGTGGTTGAGTGCGGTACTGCAGCCCGTGGGCTTAGCAGTTCAAATTCAGCGGTGGCTCTCAGGAGCAGCGCTGGGTAGTTCCCACAACCACCAGAGGGCAGTGATTCCCCCCAAAATTGATTGCATTGATGATTGTAAAACTTATCTTAATAGGGTTGAGCTACAGAATCGTATAGTCATGAAGTATATTCTAATAAAACTGCTTAAAAAGAGACTGCTATTTGTAACGGGGAATAGTGAGACTTAGTCTCATGTACTTTAAATATGCCATCTGAAGAGAGTAGTTCCTGGAGAAAGCAACATGCCTGATAAAGTAGAAGGTCAGTAAACAGAGGAAGATCATCTGTTGTTTGAAATGGAGGCCCTGGAGAAGGTATACATGGTCTCCTCTCAGCACGCATGACTACAGTATATGCAAATCCTCCTGAAAGGAATGCCTTCCTGTTCTGGGACTTGGGAGAGCATATCAAGCACCAATTCCAGTAAGGGTGTTTATCCACAGCATATCTGTTTCCCATGAGTGCTTAGATTATGTTTTTTGTTTCCCTATGGACACTTGACATTCCACAAAAGTGCATTTATCTTAAGGGACATTTACTCCTCTTGTATGCTTTGTACACTCTTTGAATGCTTGGAACATCAAGATTAGTACATCATCCATTGTTTGATGTATATGTTTAACAAAAGGCTTGCATACCTCAAGAGGTATAAAAACCCATAGTTGAATAAGCACTCTTCTCCCAAGCTTAGAGTTGAGATCCCTGCACTCATTTTCTATATTCTTTCCTTGTCCCTCACTCTTCAGGATAGTTTATTGCAGCTGGATCTCACTAGTGGTACTCAAATAGGGACAGGAAGGAAAGCTCCATAAAAAGGAGGACCCCACCTAACGGCTGTGCAGCCCAACCATAAGTTGTGTGATTGGCAGGGAGGTAGGGGGTGGTGTTATTTTAAACAATTCCAGTTGGGAATGTTTTAATATAGCAAGGTCATGGAACAAAGTCAAAGTTCAGAATAACTATTTCCTTTCCAAGCTGTTAAAGATAGTGAACAGGCCATTAAAAGCAATAGTGTGAATTCTCCTTTTGTGCTCAGCATGATATGATCTCTAGCAGAAGGAGAGCCCCTTTTAGGAACAGATTGGAGTGCTTTGGAAAAGCCTCTCTGTTCCTCTCAGACCATTTACAACATCGCACTTGGTGGTCCGGAACTTGGAGCACAGGGTGCCCATCGAGGCAAATAATTTTCTAGGAAGCTGTGACTTTGTCCCTCTTTCTGCTCAATTACTAATTCCTGAGCAAGGATTCTTTTGCAGATACATCTGTGTGTGTGTCTGTGTGTGTGCACCATAGAGAAGATAGTCCCCTTATTATACAGCTCTATACCAACATAATCCTGAGCCCTATGTGTTGGTGTCTTGTTCATAAGAAGTCATTCATATAAAGTCAATACCACAGTCTATTGCAAATCTTGGCTTATGCTTCAGGATTTTCAAGCTTCAATATGTTTCTACCAAGAAGATGGCACCCTTTTAAGCTATGTTAAGTTTTCCAGAGGAGTGGTGCTTGAGCCCTATAAAGTTAAACTATTAGATTACGATGATACATTTAATTTAGATACAGTGATGACAATTTAATCATGCCCAAGGAAAAACTTTTTAATTATGGAAAGATTGGACATTTTTAGGATTGTCCACAGCATGAATCACCTAGTTCCAAGGGTGAGGAGGACCAGATTTGGGCTCAAGGGAGTCCACCCTATGCCCCGGTTGCTATAGGGAAATCACTGGGGCAATCAATGTTCCTCAAAGTTCAGTAGTGAAAGAAAGCCAGTAGCCAACACTGTGGTGGCCAGGTTGGGAAACAGGAAGTGGGTATCAACTTTGAGGCATGACCAATGAAGCCTGGGTGGTGTAGTCTCAGTCAACTCTCTCCACAATGGTCTAAACCTCCCTCAGTCTTATCACGCAGTCCCACCACCAGAGAGACCTCAACAGATCAGATCCAGTCAGGAAAAAGTCTAGCTGACACCCAGAGTGGTCCCAGAAGGATTAGCCTGGGAGAAGGGATGGGAGTGGGAAGAGGGGACTCTACCAGAAGGAATATTTGCACTCCTCTCTAACCTATAAACCCAGGGTGTTCACATTGTCACTTGGGTTATTGATCAGGGGAAGTTGAAAGGGAAGTTAAAGTTGTAATCAAATCTGAGGTCTCCTGGGCTGTTAAGAAGTGAGATTGCATTGGTTAACTGCTTCTGCTTCCTTATATTCCTAAGGAAACAGAGGTCACATAGTATTTTGGAACTCTGTTACGGATAAACAAGAATACCCAGATATGGCCTTAATCATTGAGGGAAAAACATTTACATGATGCCTAGATTCTAGAACCAAAGCACTGTGATGAATCAAAAGTGGTCTAAAATGCGGCTTCTCAATACTTAGGAATTTGGCCTGGAGGGAGCAGTACAGGTAAGTCAGGCAAGGGTGTGGCAGGGTAAAAAAACAAAACAAAACAAAAACCCTACAATGAACAAGGCCTTATGGGAAGCCCTGCTTAAATAAAACTGTTGTCACCTCCCCTCCCCCACCCCCAAAAATTTTTTGGAAAGCAGATCTGTTGCAATAGATAACTTGGCTGTATATGCCTCCTTAGAGTTCTAGCACCCAACCATGATGAAGAAAATGCGGTATAAAGAGATATAAAGAGGAGGTCTTGGAAAATGTATACAAGGAAATCTTTTTACAATGAAGCCTGCTCCTAAATATAATCATTATGATATAGACTATGAACATTTTTTAGCTGAGGCTGCTGTTGCAAAGCCTGCTGGCATTACATTACATTGGAAGTCCACTGCTCCAGTGTGGGTAGAACAGGACCCTTTGATAAAGAGAAATGGCAAGCATTTCAAGGATTGGCTTAGGAACAGCTGAAAGAAGGCCATCTTGAGTAGACTTTCAGCCCTTGAAATTCACCTGTGTTTGTAATTTAACAGAAAGTGAGTATGCTCATTGATTTAAGGACAATTAACTCAGCCCAACTGCCCTTGAGGTCCCTGCAGCCTAGCCTTCCCTCACCAAGCATGATTCTGAAGGAATGACCATGATAGTCAGTGATCTAAGAGATTATCTTTACATTATCTCCTTGGGTCCTACAGGTGAAAAGGTTGCTTTCCTAGTCCCAGAGTTAAACAACCAACTCCCAAACTTAAAGATATCAGGGGAGTATTTTACTGCCAGGAATGTTCAACAGCCCCACAGTGTGTTATCTCTTTATAGGAAAATTTTTGAAACCATTTGAAGAAGAAAAGTTAGAAATTCTTATTTTTATTGCTCTGGTATAACCTTCCTGCTGACACTGAACCCTCCGATCTGCCTATGGCTCCCACCAATATTACCAGCCCTCTGTCTGAAATTCAAACTGGCACCAAAGGATCAGCCACACCTGCACAGAGGTGATCCTGCTGTCTTCTATGACAACGGGGGCAACTTTTAAGGGCAACTCTCATTCCTTGCTGAGTTCCAGATCTTTAGAACAAGAGTTTGTATGCGCCATTGGCAAAAAATAAATCCTCTTTCAATTTCTCTGAGAGAACCATGTGGTAAATTTCTCACCAGGAAATTGGTGCCTTGTCCAAGAAGTGTCATCATACTGGCCACTTATGCAACTGGCCAGGAGAGGTGAACTAGTGGCAGCCAGGGCCCCAGACTCATGGAGAAGGAAGGTGACGTCACTGTTCACATGGACCTGACGTCCATGCTGGGTGGTGGCTCCATCTCATCTAACCTGATTCAGTGGAGAGTATGTATTGATTAACTGATTGATTACTTGACTAATATCAACAAGATCACTTTATTCTGTAGGCAATGAGGACTCAGGCAAGTTTTAAAAAATGCTTTTTCTCTTAAAGCTTTTTTTGTGTACTATAAAAAGAACTGAAAACCAAAGAGCAAAATGCACATAACAAAAATGGGATCCAGAATCATTTTGATAGCTTAAAATACTAGTTAAAAATTGTTCAGGATAATTCTCTTAGAAGCGTTTTACTTAGTGTCCTCTTGCTTTATGCTTCATTTAAAATTGAGCATTAAGTTAAAGTGGTATTTAAATTGTAACTCTGTCCATATCCTAACTTAGAAGCCTGTTTACTGTTTTATAAAGTTTTTCTCCTGGGAGGATTTTGGTTTATTTGTTTGTTTTCTGATTGAGTTAGCATATTGTATTCTTGCTTGTCAAAATACTCAAAATTTTGGACTTTGAATTTGTCAGCATTCATGATTTATTAAAAAAAAAAAAAAGCGTGAATCAGCTGTGAATTTGATGATGCCTGGTCTGTCAACCGGACAAGACTTCATCAAAATCGCAGTTGATTCACGAACCTTTTCACAGATGATAAATATTTACAAATTCGTGTCATTCAAACAGAAATTAGATAAGAACCTGGGGTCCTATACCAATTCACTCCAGTGGGCTTGTAAGAAGGAACTGATCACCTCCTCAGGCAAGATTATTATTGGCTCCAGGTAGGGACTTCCAAATGAGGGGAGCGACTTTTTAAACTCTGTTTGTGTGTGAGAGAGAGAGACAAACTGCTACTTGGGCAGTCTTGTCTGTGTGACTCCACAGCAGGGACATGCACAGCCACATAGTCCGATAGAGTCCTAACCTGCAACACTGTGCTCACCTTGTGCGGCATCACAGAGGCACCTCCCCAGTGGTGGATGAGGAGGCCAGGGTTTATATGGGTGCTTTTTCAGGCAGGACAGACCTAAAGTTCTTGAGAGAGACATGTGCAAGCAGACGTTCATGTGACTCCATTTAGGGGCACCCCTTCCCTTGTCTATTACTGTTCAAGGTATATATTCATGTGCCAGCAGAAATCAACCCCCTAAAAATTCAACTCAGAGTGCATGATCTCGATGCTACCCAAGATTCCCCAAGATTGTAGTATAAAACTGAAAGCAGGAAGCCTCTGTACTTTGGCCCAGGTTGATTGGCCCTACTTTGGGGCCTTTCCCCGAAGACTCTCTCAATTCCCTCTCTACTCAAGCAATTTGAAATGGTATCACAGGGAACCCAGGGCCCCCTGATCAGTTTCCAAGTTGGCAGTGGCCTGGTCTTTCTCCCCTTGGACCTGATTCTGTCATGCGAGAGAGGGACAGAGCCAGATTCTAGTAGCCAATGGGAAACCTCGAGGACGACCAAAACCTCATCAATTCACCAGAGAAGAAGAACTATTCCCTCTCCCATACAACTCCTCTGGAGTCTCCAGATTGCGCACACCTGATGGCTCCCCATCTATTTCCCCACTGGCCACAACCCCATATCATTCTCTTATGACTACAGCAAGTCAGTGTCACTCTTTCGTGAATCTTAAACCACCCCACTCCCAATCCCCACCATGATTCACTAACCAATCAGTTTTCAGTCTGAGAAACTGGACCTGCCCCAATTGTTAAAGCAGAAAGCACCACAGTGCAGAGACAATATACTTTTCAACTGTTAGAATGAAAGCCCTTACACTGAGCAACCTCAAGAAATGTTAGAGATTGGCAAATATCCAAACTCATATCACTATACAGGGTAATTGTCAATATCTCATCACCTTTTTGAACACTGAATAAAAAAGTGCATCACCCCAAAGGCTTCCAAACATCTCAAAACTCTAGGGCTCAAGCCATCCTGCATCCTGTGATCCTACACAGGACTTCTCTGACTGGGAATTCTACTCTCCCCAGGGACCAGTGGCTCTATCTCTGTACTAAGCAGCCCTCTTACAAGGAGTTCAACTGGTTGGGAAAAACCAGTACACATGTCAAACACCTTCACTCTTCAGGAATCCAACCAGATCCTAGAGACAAACCTGAGCAGCTGTGTGAAGCATCTCACAACTATTTGCTGATGGGCCCAGAGTCCCCAAGTTCCCAACCCAGGCCTCATCCTGCCTTTATAGCATGGCACCCGATAATCAGTGTACATAAGCTTTAGCGTCTAGATGGGTTTGCAGGCATAAACACCACCTAACTGCTTGAAATAGCTAACCAAGTGTTTCAATACTGAGATATAGAGGCAGAGAGACAGTCAGACATGAAGGTTGAACAAGATGCCTTGCTGTGATCCTGCAAGAACCAAGACCCCACCGACAATGAAGCCTTCTTGTGCAAGGCTGTCAGCTTGGTCACGTGACATTCCTGAACTAAGATTCATGTGTCTACTGCAATTCAGAGGATGAACGAATGCCCAGAAATGCAAGGGTAAGTCCAGAGAGCCAAAGAGACCCCTTTTGTGTGTCTTTTGGGCAATGACACAGACTAAGGGGAACCAAGCTCTCATACTCTCAGTCTCCCCAAGCCTACAGCCCAAGTCAAAGGACCTAACTGTTAACTGTCTAGTAGACCCTGGAGAAGATCTCTCTGTAGTAAGCACTCCAGTGATTCCTCTCAGCGAAGACAGTATGACCATTATTATTGGACCTTTGGGAGAAGCTTCTACTCAGCTACTATGCCAGTCCAGAACATGCTGGTTGGGAGGGCATGAGTTTATCCACCAATTGCTATATGTCCCTGATTGCCCCATCCCTCATCTCCGAGAGGACCTCCTATCTAAACTATCGGCTATGATTACATCCACACCCAAAGGCCCAAGGTGGGCTGAGCACACACAGCTAGGATTTGCTATTAATTAGGCACAGCTAATAGTCTAGTTGAAGTCAACAGTCCAACCCGTCAGAAAACGGTTGTACCCCATTGCCAAAGAAGCACATCTAGGATTCCAAGAACACATCTTTAGACTCTGTGAGGCGGGAATTCTACTGAGAGTGTGAGCTGCATTGGAATACACCCCTTCTTCCAGTGAAAAAGCCTAGAGGAGCAGGCCATCAACCAGTACAAAATTGATAAGCTGTCAACTCTGCCGTCATATTCCTGAACTGGTATGTCCCAATCGGTTCACTCTCCTGAGTCTGATACAGGAAAGATGGCTTCTTCTGTCTACGGCAGTGGTTCACAGTCTTCCTGATGCTATGACCCTTTAATAAAGTTCCTCATGGTGTGCTGAGCCCCAACCATGAAATTATTGCTATTGCTACTTCATAACTGTAATTTTGCAACTGCTGTGAACCAGACAGTCTCTGTGAAAGGGTGTTTGACCTGCAAAGGGTCTTGATCCACAGATTGAGCACCACGGACCTAAGACTTATTGCTGTTTGCCAACCGCTGTAGACTTGGGGTTCTGAGGAGTCACAGGAGGAGGATTGCTACACTCTTCCATCTAAATGATTAACAATCTACAATCTGTCAAGGGGCCACAGAGGATGGGGGAGGTGGGCGAGGGTGGCTAAAAAGAGAAGCTGATCCTAAGGGCTGACTTGGAAGTAAAAATCTAGAAAAGCACGATGGGATATATTGGATATCATCGACATATGGTTTGTATCAAGAGCTGTAAGAGCCCCAATAAAATGATAAATAAAAATCTATCCAAAGACAGGTAGAAATCAGCTTCCTCTAAGGTGAACTCACAATAGTGGGCTGGGAGATGAATGCATGTCTGAAGGGTATGCTTGGGTACCTCAGGAGGTCACTGAGGAAGGAGGTCAGATAACCAAGGACATGGTGAAGCGAGATATTAGCCATTCATATTTTAAATTTCCAAAAAAGAAATCTCTATGTTTAATCCAAATTTGTTTCTTCCAGCCAACACTAGGTTTCTAGATCTATTTGTGAACACTTAATTGATGTACTGTCTTCTAATCACCGTGCTCTTCAAGATCAGTCTCTGTCACATGAAGCCCTCAGCTGGATTACAAAGGAAGCAGCTTTCTTGAGTGGGGAGAAAGGAAAACCAGGTACTACATAGTCTCTACTAACAGAGGTGATGCAGGCTGTGGGCCTTCTTAGTCACTGGCTGGCACAGTGGGCAGAACATTGGACAATGGTTTGAGCACTAATTCTCACAACAGGGAAGCCGTTCAACAAATATTCAGACCCTTGGTCTGCCTTTGCAAATATTCATGTGTACAGAATCCTTTATAAAGAGAGAGGATTCTTTCCAGAGGAAAAGAAGTTACCAACAAGCAGGACACCCTTTCATAACTAGAAGCTGTTTGGGAACTGGACAAGGAGTCTGTTGTTCCCTGACCAGGCACTGAGACCCTAACTCCAGATCAGCTAACCTCAGGAACAATGGGCAGATCTGGTAAGTGAAAAGCAGAGCCAGAGGAGAGAAAACCTCCAGCCTTGGAAAGACTCACCCTGGCTGAGAACCACAGAACCACCCGATTCCCAGGACACCAACCAAACTACAGCCAGAACGCTCTTGGACACTGACCAAAAAATTAACCTCCATTCATCTGGGTACTATGAGCTGCCCCGTGGTTTAGTGCACATCCCAACTAGAAGTGGGTATCAAGTAGTAAGTGATAGCTACAAGCACACTCGCTTTGGGAAGACAGCTGTATGGTTGGACCAGTTAGTACCATTTCAAAGCCAGACTTCCTACCCTATACTCAGCTGTAGGCCAGAGACACATAGTGTGTGCTCCGAATAACCCCCTCAAAAAGTTGTCCAGAAAGCCAGGAGTCTAACAAAAAGGTGCCACAGCCTTTGAATTGAGCTAGATAGATTTTACCTACATGCTATAAGCTGAAGGGCTTAATTGTTTACTAGCAATCATTTGTACCTTTATGGGATGAGTCAAAGCAAAGTCTACCAACCCTGAAAAAAAGTCCAAGAAGTTGCTCAATTCTTCCACAAGGTTAACGCCAAATATGGAATGTCCTGACTCTAGGCAGTGACAAGAAACTTTCATTTTTTTCTAAGATAGTTCAAACCTTGACTGACCTGCAAGGTATAACATGGCACTTACAAGTAGCATACTTCCCCCAGAGTTCTAGGAAAGTGGAAAGTATGAATCAGACCTTGAGGGCAATGATGGGAAAATCATGTCAAGAGAAAACATTTAAATGTTCCAAAGCCCTGCTCTTTTCCCTTCTTAGAATTCAGGACACCTCAATGCTAATGGATATTCTTCATTTGAAATAAGTTTTGGGAGACCATCACTCCTGATAAGAGAGTTGAAAGGAGATTTCACCATTTTAGGACATTTAAATCTGAGCAAAGAATTACAAGACCGGGGCAGCTACCACTAAGTCCTTGGGATTAGCTCCTTTTTTCCCTCACCCTCCTCCCCACCCTAGTAATCCCTCGATAACTTGTAGATTGTTTATTATTTAAACAGGTGATTTTAACAATCCTTCTCTAGTTATTTCTCAGGAGCCCAAGTCTAGAGGTGAAGAGGTTGATACAGTATAATCAACCCCATGTGGCCGCAAGTTGCTGTCTGTACTAGACCTCGCCTACTCCTTTGTATATGTGTGGACAGCCACTTGGTCATCGAGCACTTATTTGGAAAGCCCATTTGGTATGCAAAAACCCCCTCAACTATCAGTGTTCCCAGATGCCAATAAGTCAGTCCCTGTGTAAAATGTGTGCTGGACATACCAAAGCCAGCTTGGATTTTCTGAGGAAAAAGGAGTAGCTGATGAAGGGTCAGTCAAAGTATCCCTAGAACAAGCTAAGACCTAGTGAGTTCAGCAGGATACGGTCACTTACACAACAACTAGAACCCCACTGGATACTCTATTCCCACCACAGCTAACTTACGCCATTCACTGTGCCATGAACTTAACCACCCTGAATGGGTGTGCCTTAGTTTGGTGGGCTCAGGAAATAGCACCATCCCAGCTTCAACCCCATGCTCCAGAACCCTTCCCCAACAGAAGCCTCTTTTCCCAGCAACCATTGATCGCAGGAATGGGACTTCTAGAAGCTGCATACATGACATGAATATCAACTGACGTAAGGCGGTGCTTCCATACTGTTACTGTTACAAAAGACCCACCAACAGTTGGAAGCAATAACACCTTCTTTATATATGATGCCACTGTATATAAATGTCTCCCAGAAAATAAAACATGTGTCCTCCTATACCTGCTGCCTGAATGGTGAATCTTAACAACCCAACAGATAGAATCCAAATATGCACTAAGAATACATGTCTATGTGAGAAAGAAATGTGCAGCAAGTATGGCCACTGGAATAGGAATGAGTGCATCGATTCAGGCCACAACAGGTGTAGGACTAGGCATCTCTCTCCATGTGTTCAACATCCTTTCCAATGCCTTCAATGGAAATATACTGTACCATAGAATCCTCCCAAGAGCAAGTGGCCTCACCTAAGGGCATTTGATTGCAACTAGCCAAACAAGGAAGCATCTGTCAAGCATTGAATGCAGACTGCTGGTACTAAGGACAGATAGCAATAATCTCAGATGAAGTCAAACAACTCAGGGCTAAAACTGAAAATACAAGAAAATCCAACCTTGAAGGAAGCTTGAACCTAGCATCCTCTCTAATGTCATTGATACTAGCCCTTATCAGACTCTTTGCTGATTGTATTAATTCTCATTATTGGGCTGTACCTCTTCTAGATCGTGACTTATTATAGAAAATAACATCCTTAACAAAATTGCTCCCATGATATTTGCCTCACAAGAGTGTTATACATTGCAAACTCCAGAAGTTGATGTGCCAAATACATTATACAGCATCAAAAGGGAGGAAAGAAGAAGAAATTCTAGGAATCCCTCTTATAACTGACTTTGCTTAGCATTCCAAAAGGGGGGACCTCCCCACCACCTAGGGTTCCCACCCATATGAGTGACCCTCTGTTAGAAAGTACTGCCAGCATCAAATGAATTGCCATACCTTTACACAGGACAACCGGCCTGCTGCTTCCTGGACAACACTTTCTGCCTTTAAAAGATGCTCTCTTCTTGCTTGGGGCCAGATCTTTAGAAGCGGAGTATGTCTGGGTCACCAGATACATAAATTCTCTCTCAATTTCTCTGAGATTTCTACCTGGTCATTCTCGAAGCAGAAAATTGCTGTCAACAGTTTTTCCTCAAAACCTACACTATCCACTACATTGATGATATCTTAGTAGTAGCCTGGTATAGTGAGATTTTTACAACATATTTGTATTCACATCAGTGGGGCTATGTCCCAAGCAGGATTAATAATTGCTTCTGATAAAATCCAGACAGTCAACCTTTATATATACTTGGGAACAATACTGTCTTAGATTGCCATTTAGCCCCAAAAACCTGAAACCCCAAACCTAAAAATGTTGAATGACTTTCAAAAATTGTTGGTGGATATCAGGTACATGCAGCCTTTATTAGATATACCCGGATATGAACTTCAACACCTGTTTGACACTTTAAAAGGGATTACAAACTAAATACCCAGTGAGAGCTCCCTCCTGAGACTCGAGGCTCATCTTGAATTACAGCTTGTGGAAGAACACATCAGCCAAGGCAAAATCCACAGACATTCATTCAGCTTAAAGTATCCACCTTGTTTGGGCAATGCAGCCTGCCGTTGCACTAGCTCCAGAGAAAACCCTGTGGGAATGGTTGCATCTGAGCATTCCAGGCCCCTAGGTCACTTGGTTTTATTGGAAGCAAATAGTTCATGCCGTTGCAAATGGTTGATGTTGCTGTTGACAACGGAATAGACTTGACCCTACAAGCAGAATATTGCCATATACTCTGACTCAGATAAAAAACAAACAGGCAACTCTTTTAGAATTTTCTGTAGATTTCCAAATGGAGCTAGGTGATTTTTTTAGGGGAAGTGGAATTGCCACTATAGACAAACTCTAGAAAATTTTAGGGAAACTGAGCTTTCTTGCAAGAACTCCATGGATCATTAACAAAGTCTCATAGCCTACGCCATTTGGGGAAGCCCCTACACATTTTATGAACAAGTCTCGCAATGATAGAGTTGTGTATGGGGCCCCTCTTTATCCTTTCAAACTTGTTTTACCTCTGCTTGAAAAACAGAAACATTTGCCCCTATCAATCTTTCAAAATATGTAGCAGCTGATCAATACAATTAGTGACTATGCATATGCAGTGCAAGTATGCTCTTTTATTGAAACAGCCATGGTGGAAACAGAGCCACATTCTGACATTGGTAAGCTATATCTCACTTTACAGATGCAATTAAGACCCCGCAGCTTCCTGCTATGTCTCAGACACATCTGAGCTCAAAGCTCTTTTCCCGGACCCATAGCCATGGGAAATTCACCTGCCAATATTAACAAGCTATGCTTCCCCTTGTAAATCCATAAGTAGAACAGTGGCATCCACACTAGAATGGGGGAGAATCTATGGCAATGGGATCATCTTATCTTCTCTCAACCCAGGTGAATTTCCTTTGATTGCTTACACTGCAAGGAAATGACCCTAACTGACAAACCCAGGGGAGTTTATCTTGGAGGGGTTTATTCCAAGGTGCTTCCACAAATGAATATCCCTCGTTGATTCTCCTTGGGGCTGTGCATATTACCATAGTTGCATTTTCAGTATTCTTGTGGGTATCAGCCATGGCTAGCTTATCCGTAGCCATGATGCTAGCCCTTTGTTGGCCTGC
Organism: Nesogale talazaci; assembly: GCA_004026705.1. Taxonomy (NCBI): domain Eukaryota; kingdom Metazoa; phylum Chordata; class Mammalia; order Afrosoricida; family Tenrecidae; genus Nesogale; species Nesogale talazaci. Next base: position 138,912 of record PVJH01002287.1, read on the forward strand.
TTTGCTGTGATGGGTAGCCCAGTCCATTTAAAAACAGATAATAGTCCCATTTCTACTAGCAAATGGGAGTTTTTGTCAAGACTTGCACCTTCATCATCCCCATGCCAAGCTCACATTCAACACTCTAAAATGGCACTCTAAAATTTCAGTTACAAAATCAGAAGGGGAAAATGAAGGGTGATTTCGTATATGTCAAACTCCATCTAGTCTTATTAACGCTTCATGTTATCTCTCTAATTAAAGCCTCTATCACATCTAGAATGCTATATTTCCACATGCACGAAGAAAGGCAGACCTGAGAAAATCCTGGTTGCTTACCACCCGTGCTAGAAGTTTGGCATGTGTTCTCACAGAGGAGGAAGAGCACTGGTGGATTCCTCTTTGACAATTACAACCCAGAACCACCTGATTTCAATTGATTGTCTGGCACAAAGAGGCTTCACACCTCTCCTTGCCCCTGGTTATAAACAACCAAGGTGGACCCTACACAATGGGATTTATGGAAAATACCTTTAGCCACAAAACTTATGGCAAAATAAACAGAGAATTACGCAGACACCAGCTGGTCTAGTTCCATGAATTCTTATAGTTGAAATGAGACACAGAAGAGTTTTTTTTATGTTTGTCACCATATGTATTTACTGTCAGGAGTATCATGATAAATGAAACTGCTTTTAGCACCACCTTTCTGGATTATAGATTGTATACATGCCCTGACCCTACATTTTTCTAAAGACAACATTCTCATCTTGAAAGCCGATTGGGGTTCAGGTCCTAGTGCAATTAGACCCCAGTTGGGAAGACAGTTCAGAAGTCTATTTCCTGGTGCAGATAGTAACAGAAATGCTGAAAAGACCTCACCAGTTTATTAGGACGCTAACTGATGTCATCCTAGGATTTATAACCATTGATACTCCTGCCACCACGGCTGGAGTGGCACTCCAAGAATCCATCAAAGTTGAGGATTTTGTACAGAAATGTCAAGTCAACTCCCACCAGCTCTGAGTCACTCAGGCAAAGATGGACAAAAGATGGGAAATTGGCTGTTCAGTGGTTGGGAGAGCAAACAATAGACTTACAACACCAATTGCTACTGTGAGATGTGATGTGGTGATGAGATCATTACAAAAGTTTGTTTTATCCCCTACCCACATAACTAAACCTTACATGATTTGTCCTTAACTAAACGCCATTTAAAAGTACTTAAAGGGATCATCTCATTAGATAGTACCCAGCTGAAGAAAGAAAAAGTCAGTGCCTCCAGGAACGAGTTAGAAACATCTCCTGACACTGACATGGTTAAACAGTTGATAAATGGGCTCAGGAGTTTGACTCATGGATCTGAGTAGAGAGTCACAGTCATGGCATGGGCTCTGCTTTCTCTGTATGACTTATTGTTATTGTTTATATTCTTGTAGTATCACAGTGGCCCTGAAGAAAGCTCAAGAGAGCACTCATGTTGCCGTTATAGTCTTTTTGAAGTTAACATATCAAACAAAAGGGGAAATTGTGGGAAGCTCAGGACCTGGAAGAAGGTACACATGGTCTACTCCCAGCACTTACGACTACAGGGCCTTTGAATGCCAAGTAAAGGCAAGCTCTCGTGGTCTTAGGACCTGGGGAAACATCTCAGTCCAGGAAGGACAGTCATCCACAGCACATCTGTTTCTCATGAATGCTTAGATTAAGTATTTTTCTAAATACAGACAAATCTTCATGTACACAGAAAAAAATATGCTTATCTTAAACAATATTAGTTCCCCTTGTATGCTCTATATTACCTTTAATGCTTGGGAGATTAAGATGAATATATTGCCCATTATTAGGTGTATATGACTAATACAACTCATAGTTGAATAAGCTCAGCACTCTTCTCCAAAATTGTAGTTGAGTCCTCTGTGCCCTCTTTCTGAATTCTTTTTTCTTATTTAATTGTGCCATGCTCCTCAGATCCATTCAATTGTGGGTTAGATTCCATAATCAATGTGTTGTGTTTACACAATGGTGACAATGGGTTCAAAGGTAGGAAGACTCTCAAATGGTATAGGACTGGGGAATGTTTTTTTCTGTTGTACATGGGGATTGCTACCCAAAGAACCTAACAACAGTGAGATTCTACCCAATGAACCTAACAACAGTGGGTTGAGATGTATACATTTGTTACCATCAATTAATCATATGGTAATTGTTTGCAGTTCTTCATATCTGATACAATTCATAGATAACACACATTAGTTTACCATTTAAGAAAAACTATATAAGTATTGACCTATCAGAAGGATAAAAACATGACAATGTAGCACCCTTTTCAAACAAAAGCATCACTAAAAAGCAGAGGAGATTCAAATACCTGATTCTAAACCTTGGGGAAGGAACTCTGAACCACCTACTGGCTGGCACTTCAGAGGGAAAGAAACCCTGAAAAAGCAGAGTATTCTTCGCTGGTGACATCGTGACTTTAAGTGATTCAGAAATTGGCAATTGGAGAAAGGAAAAGAGGAGCTCACTCCTCAATCCCCATGCTCTGCTCTGGCTCCAACAGTTAATTTAATACAACCGAGGACAGTCTGTTGAACATGTCTTTTCTTTAACATATCTTGGATAAGCCTGCACTGGTTGAATGTGTTCAGGGAGTTGTGCAGAGGGGGATTGAAGTCCATTAATTCCTGTAATTCTGGATTGAAAATGGCTGATCCTCATATGACAAGGATCACTTAAATTGACCTGAGGTCCTGCTCCTGCTCTGACCTTCAGCTCCATCAAAGAAAAGTTCATGTATGTGGGGGAGGGGGGGTGGAGAGAGAGATATTCTGAGATATTTTCTCTTTCCTCCTTTCCTGATAGCTGTTCGAAACACTGGCCTACATCTCCTGGCATATGCAAAGGCCAACCTGAAGACATCAACCATGAAGAAACTATTAACCAATATGTGCCTGTTATCAATCTTTGCCCAAAATAGCCTGTTGCCATGAGATCCAACCACCCTGGAAATGTCAACATCTACAACTAGCACAAGATGGACATTATTCATTTTAATACTACCACATCAACAAATATAGACAAATATCAACATAACATGTCCCAGAAATAACATGCAACTTCATTGCACATGGAAAAACAGGAAAATCCTGTACAAAGAAGTCTATGCATAGAAACAGATGTAGATTTTCCAGATAAGAAAATATTACCAGGGGGCTGAGCCCCAGTGGTGTAGTGGTTGAGTGTGGGACTGCGGCCCAATGGCTTGGTGGTTCAAATCTAGCAGCAGCTCTCCAGGAGCAAGGTTGGGTCTCCATTCCCACCAGAGGGCAGTGATGTCCCCCCAAAAAATTAAAAAAGAAAATATTACCAGACCTCCCCTTGAAGATAAGAAAAAATATGCTTAGTTGGTTTAAACAGATGGAAGAAGAATTCAACCACACTTCAAGAGAAAAACAAAAATCAGAGGAGAAAATAAAAGAACTCAGGAAAGTACTACAAGAAAAACCACAAAGATAAATGAAAAAACAAAAGAATGATTTAACTACTTCAAATAGTAATCCAAATACAAACACTAAGATATTAGAACTAGATTATATTCTGAAAGAACAATGCAGTAGAACTGAATAGATTACAGCATGTACTTGTGAATTAAAGATAAAGCTCACTACAGGAAGAATAGTCACATTAAGAAAAGAAGAAATGACAAAATATTAGTCTTGGTAGACTAGAGAAACAAATTCATTGATACTCCTGGGTGTATAAGAAAGAGTTTGATAAATAAAAGTACTTGAATATTGATAAAACATCCCAATCCAAACCAGATCAAGTCCATAAGTCCATAACTTTAGCACATATGTTCAATACCAATCTATAAAGTGTTCATCAGACTCACGAGACACATGCAATGATGCTGAATGAAGGAAGAGCACAGGTCAGTGGGTAAGAAGTCTTGTAGATCCAGTGGCTTTGTTAGCACCTCAGTGCTGCCCGAGATGTCTGCATGGCTCCTGCAGCTCAGGTTACTAGCATACCTCTCTGTGTCTTGTCAGCTGCAGTGTCTCCCAGGGAGTAAACATGTGTCCTGCTTCCAACAAGCTATTTATCACCTTAGCACCTCCAAATGAGGTCATCAAACTGCCACCTGATCAGGTTTAGTCACCTGACTGTCAAGCTATACTCCACCCCTTTACTTGTAAGTAAGTCTTAAATTGACAACAGTTTATCTAACTACTACATAAATCAAATAATTCTATGGTACATTGTCATAAAAACACAACCTATATTTGATAAATATACTATCAGAGTGACAACAGATCAAGAAATATTGGGAAAAAAGTTTTCTAAAATCATGACAAAACAGAAAATAACTAAAATTTTATAAAAAGGCAAATAGAATTTACCCCAAAAGAAAGTCACCACGATGCTCCAAAGTTAAATTTCTTAACATTAAGGAAAAGAAAAGAAACTCAAGAACCTAGGAGAAAAAAATTAAAAGGTGAACTGTTGAGCTAATGTTAAAGATGATTTTCTTTGTGTGAGTGTGTGTGTGTGTGGCCATAACTGCTCTCTGGTGGGAGTAAGAGGCAAAGCCTTGCTCCTGGGGAGCTGCTGCTGGATTGAACTGCCAAGCCAGTGGGTCACAGTCCCGCACTCAACCACTACACCACTGGGGCTCAGCCCTAAAGATTACTTTCAATTAGATTTTTTCAATAAAAAATGTAATAAATAAGGCAATGGAACAATATATACAAAACCCTAAAATAAAAATAGTTGCCACCCAAGAAACTTATATAAAACAAAAGTGTCCCAGAAATATAAGGAAGAAATAGGGACATTTCAGAACCAAATAAAACAAAATAGACCTTCCAGAAATTACTAAAGATAGTTCTTTGTAAGAAGAATGAACAAGAGAGAATGACCTAACATCAAGATACAACACATCTTGAGTGAGAAATCAACTCACTCAAGAAATACACAAGGCAAAACTAAATTACAAAACTTAACATGGGGAATTAGAGATAAAATTATGCATTGAAGATGATTATAGAAGAGGAATTATGTTGGATTTAAAAAAGGCTAGTGGATAAGAAATTGAATAGTTTATAAAAGGGAATAAACTACCTTAAACTTGGAAAGAAAAGAATAAAAACTAAGCTTCAAATAAAAGAGTAAATATTCAATGAAATAAAAGCAAAACCATAACGAACGACTAAAAGCAACAAAACCCATAAAAACAAATGTCAACATGACAAGAACACGCACACAAAAAAAATGAAGTCATCACAGGAAATTTCAATTAACAGAGATTCAATAATGCTAAACACCAAAAAAAAAAAAACAAAGAAAAATTATTGCAATATAATTATATCTATCAATAATGACACTGAGCATAAATGATTTAATCTCACCAATGAAGAAACAATGACAAACAAAATGAACAGAAAACAATATCCTGCTAACAGGAAACATCTCAGGTTTATAGACAAAAATAGAAAAATCAAAAGATGAAAAGAATATAATTGTTGGCATGTGTTTTAAGAAACAGGTGTAACAATATTAAATTCTCATTAAACAGATGAAAAAGTAAAAATTCACCATGATAAAGAAGGTCAACATATAAGGAGTAAAGCTATACTCAAACAAGAAGATATAATCATAATAAGCATCTATGCACCCCAGGTAAGCCAAAATCATTGTCATTGAATTAATGCCAATTCATAGTGACCAATAGGACAGAACAGAACTGTCTCTAGGGGTTTCTGAGTGAAAGAGTGTCTTCCCTGATTCATTTCTATCTGTTGTCCATATGCAAATTTTTGACACATCTGGTTCTTATTGTTTTCATTGTGAGAGAAAACATACACATACACACACCAAAAATCCTTAATGAAATCAGTACGCATCATTCAGTATTCTCTTTTTCTATTTGCACAACTGTCTCTTGATCCAGAGTGAGCACATGAGCACACGGTGTGTTTTGGACTTTCTATTTTTCTCAAAACTATTCATTGTTTGCTGTGATCCACCAGTCAAATGCATTCACTTAGCCAGTAAAACACAAATAAGTACCCTTTAGGTATTTTCTACTTTGAATCAAGATCTATCTGACATTGGCAACGCTATCCCTTTCCACATTATCTTCTGAACCCATCTTGAGCCTATGGCAGCTTCTGGTCAATGTGCTGTTAAAATTGATATCAGATGATCTTACTTGCAGGATCAAGATTGTAGCGATGCTTTAATGCTAAGTGAAAGAAGTAAAACTTTATACACCATTGATAAGTATTTAAATTTTTGAGGGAAAATTGTATTATGCAAATTATATTGCAGATATACATATAAACTGTACATTATTTATGCAGATATACATATATAATAAGATAGAAAATTGTATTATATAAATTATATTGCATATACACATATATAATGAGATATACATAATATAATAATATAATAAGTGAATTAATAATAGATGGTTTAATAAACTCCCCAAACAATAATATTTAATCAATAAAATTATTAATTATTAAAGAATGAGCAACTGACTTGTGTGCTTCTGTAAACATTACTTTAATAAATAGATGTTCAAATTTCTAATTATTTATTTTGATTATTCATATTTATTCATATTATTGAAATATTTAAATTAGGTTTTGGTTGATGGGTACCTTGGAAATTAAAAGATAAAAGTTTTCTTTCTATACACATGTATTTAGAATCAATTTCCCATATAACAATATATATAATAAATATATTTTATATATAACAGTATATAATAAATTAGACAACTAAATCTTTTCATAGTCTCTCCAATTATACAATAACATTCATATTAATTTATACATAGAGTACAGTATAGTCAACCATGAGGGCTCTCAAAACTCCTGGAGATCCTGAGTAATCCGAAAGTCCTAAATTAATCTAACAGAAAAACACATGATAAAACAACTGTCCATGGGGGGTAATCTGAAGCCCAACTACATCATCCTCTTACACTTTTGTTTTCCTGAGCATGTATGTATTTATCCCTGGACCAGATATCACTAAAATACTGCTTACATGATTGCCTAAGTCAACGAGCATTGTGAAGCTAGAATTAAAATCAACTTTACAGTCACTGTATTTCTCAAGTAAACATAAAGTTACATAGAATATTAGGTTAAGATTCTTTGCAGTATTTTGGACATAAAACTAGGTAGACTTATGAAGGTTCTATGATGACTTTTTAAGTACCTGAGACTACACATGAGATAAAAGTAAAGCAAGAAAAGTAAAATCCAAGGAACATTTAGAAAAAGCTAGCACTTACCCATATTTTGCAAAATTTGCCCAGCGTTTCATTATCGATCTACTCAAAATTTCCTCAGCTTTTGTGTAGTTCACTTTTCTTTCCAGAGGCAAACCAAAAATAAACTCAATTTCATAACCATGCATCACTCCCATCCATTCTGGCCAAGGAAGTTTGGAGGACTGATGTTCAAAGAAATAGAAAAAGGTGCTCTGTCCCAATTCTGAGAACTTTCTGGCAAACTCCAAGGCAGGACAAATGAAATTGTAATCTCCAATCACATCATCTAAGGCCTCCCGGTAATGCTCCGGTCTCTGATCATCCAACCAATCTGTATAGTGGAAAAGGACTGCTTCCTTTCCAAAGTCGCTCATGCCAGGAAAAAATAGTCTTAAACCTTCTTGAAATTGTTCTCTACTTATGATGCTGCTGTTATCTTTGCTAAACCCAGGAGCACCATACACCAAGAAAGCAGTCCCTTCATCTTTATTAACTCCCACCAAGATCTGGGTTTTCTTGAATTGTCCAAGCTGGAGCAGCGTATCTGGCATGTCCGTGAGAAAATCCCCATCCACCGTTGGGCCAAAATTTACTAATAAGAGAGACTCAAAAGAGACAACAAACACTTCGTTCAGAAGAATTTCCTGGGGCTCTTTAGTTTGAAGGCATTTGATTATCTCAGTCTCATTTTCTCTTGAGCAACCAAGAAACTTTGCTAAGGTCAATGTTCTGTTTCTGGCTTCATAGGGAGACATGACTGCCCACGGGGCATTAGATGAGCCACTTTGCAGGATGGCCCTGGTGAAAAATGGGTAGCTTTGAGGAGAAAGTAAATGAAGGCTGACAGAACCTGCTCCTGCACTTTCTCCAAAAAGAGTCACACTTTTAGGATTTCCACCAAAAGCTGCTATATTTTTTTGAACCCACTGAAGTGCCAATTGTTGATCAAATAATCCCATGTTCCCTGGTGCTTCAGGATTTCCTGGCAAAGCTAAGAATCCCAGGGCACCCACCCGATAGTTCATCGACACTACAATAACTCTTTCCACACGAGCCAGAAACTTGCCGTCATAAACTTGTAAAGATGATGTGCCAGTTTGAAAACCACCACCATAGATCCATACCATGACAGTGGCATTTTTTGGTTTAGGTGCTGGACTCCAAATATTTAAAAATAGGCAGTCTTCACTAAGGTCCGTGTTTGGGTTCCACATCTCTGATCCAAGAAAGCCTGGAAAACTTTGGTCTATGTTCTGATAACAAGAGTTTGCATGTTTTGTGGCATTCCAAATATTGGACCACTTTGGTAGGGGTTGTGGTTTTTTGAATCTAAGTCTACCAATAGGTGGCTGGGCATAGGGAATTCCAAGAAAGGCTGTTACTGTGCCCCCAAGAACCGACATGTTAATTCCCCTCACTCTTCCATTCTTGGTTGCAATTACGATGTCTTCTTCTGTGTGTGACTTCCGGATAAAAATACAGAAGAGAAGAAGCCAGAAGAGATATTTGATGCATATGTTTGTGTCCTTGCTTTGCATATTGATTTCTGGAAGGGGTAAAGAGGAAATCTTAGCATTCTAGAGCATTTATAAATTATTGATTTTACATTAATATCATACTTCTTACTGGTAATACAAATAATTAAAACTAGTTAATCTACTGCCACAATAAATGTATATTTAGGAAAAGAGTAGAATCTATTTTTGTATTTGATTTAGAAAATAAAAAAGGGACTTTAAAAAGTCAAAAAAATTCACTTGGGAAAATTATTACCAAATTAATTTTAGGAATTATTAGTATTATAGTAATCGGTGATTTACACATATTAAGGATTAGATTAGATACAGTGAAACAAACACTTATTTCCTTCTCTTCATCACCATCAAGTTAATTCTGAGTAAGGAAGCCTACATAAATTGTCAACTTTTATGGAGCGTGATACGCTCATCTTTCTCCCATCGAGCGGCTGTTGGCTTTGAACCGCTGACTCTCTGATTAGCAGTCGAATAGTTACCTGACAGTGCTACTAGAATTCCTTAATCTTTAATCACTAGCACTATATAATTTCACTCTCGAAATAAAGAAGAGGTTTGAGAAGTTTCAATTTAGAGGAAAACTGGAGAAGTCAGAAGAAAATACTGCAATCTAGACAAGGGCACAGTTTTTGATTTTTAAAAAATCAACTGAATAGTCTTATTCAAAAGAAGAAAGATTGTCCAGTGCAAGATAATATTTCTCACTGTCTGTATATACATAGCCCCAACCAACATGACACGAAGGGGTACTGAAAACTTTGATCAGAGAAGAAAATATAAGCATGTACTGATATATTCTCTGAAATATCAGTGACTTTAATCATGGGATAGCTCTTGAAAAAACTGTGATGAGCTGATACAGTTATATACAGATATAACTGCATGTGTATATATGTATATATGTGTATGTATGTATATGTGTTTTTATATACTATCGTTTGACTTTTCTGTTTCCATGGTACTTTCAATGGTCATTTTTACCCAATAATTCCTTCTTTCCTATAATCTTAGTCCACGGTCAGAAGAGAATGTGTTTATTCTTCTTATACAGTGTTAAGTTAAAAAAAGTAACAGCCGTTTATTCTAGAGGTTATGAAGACAAATAAATATGTTACTACTACAGAAATTTATATAGTAAAAAATATTAAGTGTTGGAAATACACAGACCTGTGTATGTCCATTTCTTGGGATAAATTTCTGCTTTTTCATCAGAGTGTATTTATCACAGTAATCTTAACATGAGAAGACCAAAGCTACACAAATGCCACAAAAAATAGGGGAAGAAAAAGTCATCATTGTTTTAACCCAAGCCATAATTCTTTGACATTCTATTACCTAAATATAGCTTTAATTTATCATATGAAGAGAGTATTTGGGACAATCTGGTGGTGTTTCAAAGCAATGATGCTTTTTGGAGTGTCTGTTAAATAATAATAATTAAAAGATTAAATCAGACTCCAATAATTGTTGTGTGGCAAAAAAACACAAAATTAAGCAAGTACAGTTGAAGACTGTCCTGTCCACAGCAAAAAAAAATACTGGTTGGTATTCATATAACAATAACAAAATCACCAATGTGCAGTACTTCCTATACATTTTTCCCAAAATTGTGATTTTAAATCTACTCTTCCTTAATCAGGATATAATTCTGTGAGTATTGGCATTTTTTATTATTTTTATATTCATTTGGTAGTAAAAGTCAGATAATAATGAGCTCTCTCTATAAAGATGACCAAGAATTAAAATATTCTATCATGTTTTAAATCAAATTACTTCATCTCTGTTCATAGTATGCCTACTGGTCCACAAGTGATTTTTGGCCCCAATAAATCTCTGAGTAAAATAACTCATAGTTCAGAGTATTTTGTTTATTGTCCAGCTTATGGATATAAATCCATAGGTACATAATAAGAAAGTTTTTTTTTTTCTCTCAAATGATGCATTTTTTTCTTAGTTTGACAAATTTTGCTTTGTGCTAATGTAAAAAATTAGGTTACTGAAATAAATAATATTTATACTATATTTTGATGTGATTGTATGGTTTATAATTTATCAATATAATAAATAAAATGTACTTTATTAAAATAAATCAATAAAATGAAATGAGATTGTAAAGTGTATGTCTTTTTAATAGTTGCTAAAAATCTTCTTTGTTCCTGAGAGCATAAAAGTTATACAGACAAGGTTACTGTTGTTCTTTTTCCCTGATAATGAATCATCCCCCTTTCCTTCAGTAAATAAAGCTGGACATGTAGAGAAACGAATGCTATGAACAATAGTTTTTAGTAAATACTTTTGAAACCAAATAGATATCAAAATAGGAAAGTGACCTGCTCTAAGGGGTCTTGCTAGCACCTGCAGGTTCTCCTAGTTGTGCTGGTGCGGGTCATGTTTCTCTAAGTCTAATAGAAGGCTGAGACGACCTACTGTCATTTTTCTTCTATTGTTATAGAGAAATATTATGTAAGCCTCGTAATGCAACATTTCAAATATTTCATCCCTGAAAATTTTTCACTTTATTTCTACAAATTGTATTGAGAAATAAGCCTACTCCCTTCCAAAATATATCAAACATAGTATCTAATTAATATTTTCATACATTTATAGGTAAGCGCGATGACACTTGAAAAGGCGGTCATATAATTCTCGTGTCACTTGGTGCTTACTTACACCAATGCTTCTTGTGACTTTTATTTCTATTTTTCCACAGGTCTATATAGTTTTCAGTTTATATTTTTTCAATGTTTTTTATGTGACTTTTTTTGCAACAAGAATACCTGTGAATTTTCATCTTATGAATAATATAAGTAAATAACATTGAAAACAATCATTGTAAATTATGAGCTCATTTCAAGAATGGCCATATTTCAAGAAGGGCAGGCAGGGGAGGGAGGGGGAAGAAATGTGGAGATGATATTGGGCTCAAGTGAGAAGAGAATGTTTTGAAAATGATGATTACGGCCTATGTGCAAATGTGCTTGACACACTGGATAAATGTGGGGATTGTGATAAGAGATGTAAGCGCCCCTAATGAAAGAATTAAAAATATAATTTAAAAAAGACAACAAAAAAATGGCAACATAATTCCAACATACATTAATAAGACCTGTTGGGCAATATTCTATATTATAAAGATCAATAATTTGACATATAATTATACCCATATTCATATGTTACAGTGACCATTCATATTTATATTACATCATTTTATATATTTTTTAATTTAAATAAGCATCATTCCAATTTCTATAATTTGATCTTTGCTCCTCTAATATATTATGAATAGTTTTTCAATAGCATTAGCTTATAGTATATGTGTTCACATTACTAAAACAATCGTAATCAAAACTATAATAACAAAGTAAATACAGATGGAGAAAGTATGTTAATCTATATTGATAATCAAATTGCTCTTCAAAAAAGTCTTACTTGGTTTTCCCACCTTTCATAAATTATCTAAATTCAGATAATATGCTTGTCAAAGAGCTTTGCTGTTATAGTGGTTACCTGTTGGCCTACTAATCTCACAAGGTCAGCAGTTCAAAACCACCTGCCATGGGGAAAAAATATGAAGTCATCTTAGAAACCCACCAGCACAGTTCTGCTCTGTCCCATGGGTAATGATAAAACAGAATCCCTTAGATAACAGTGAGTTTGGATATTATATGGTCATCATAAAGAATGGCTCCAAATGTCACCAGTAAAATTCAGCACCAGATTTCAGAAAAAAATGAAATATTAACATAATGATCACTGTTTTAACAAAAGAAAACTCAAAATTACAAAAGAAAATGAATTATGGGGCTGAGAGGGCATAAAATTGAAATTGAGAACTGACAATACTCTTCCAAGTTTATCCAATGATCTACAAAGTCAAAATATATAAGCATTTTAAGAAAGCACTTTAAAAGTTGAATGCAACTTAAAAAGACAAGGCAAAATGTAATGTTTCATTTTTTAATTTGTAATTCAATTTTGAAAACAGTATCATTATTTGTTAGCCAATAACTAGAAGATACTTATACTGTTATGTTGTAAGATAAGGATATAAAAAATGATTATATGAAGAATTACTTATTTATATTGAACCACCATAATGGAACAACTAATACATTTTCAAAATAATTGCTCAGAAATTTCCTAGAGTATGTTCCAAATTCTTATATAAGTTCTTGCAGTTTAGAATGCATATTGTTTATTTTTTTATTGTTTTTTTTGGGAGGGGGGTTTGATGACTTTCATATCTATTAAAAAATGTTACAAAGCATTAATTCCTATTTGAAAACAAAACAAAACAAAACACCTCCTAAAACGGTGGTGGCAAAGTCAACTAAGTAAATCTAATATGATCTAGAGCAGTTGCCTCTAAAATATATTTCATCAAATTAAAACAATTAAACCTTTATATCCAAACTAAAAGGCTTGCTTTGTTGCAGGCTAAATCAAGGGTGGAATTGAGGAAGTTTGTTTATAAATAGACTGGACCATTGGCTTTCAAACCTCTTTCAGATACTCATTAAGCACTTAAAGGGTATATACAAATATCAGACAATACATCAGGTGCGATAGCACATGAATTCTGTAACTGTCTTCTAACATGAATAATATTCACAAACTGTTAATTCTATGAATAACATTGAATTTGAGTATCTCACTACTACAGTTATTACTTACATCTTCAATGACACTTTAAACTGGTTTTAAGTTGACATACATGCAGTTCAACTTCTCTAACATCTGGAAAACACAATTTTGGTAAGAGTAGGTGAGTACTGTCATGAATTCACCAAAATGAAAGAATATCTCAATATATACCAAAACTTAGCTGAAACATCCAATCAAAATCAGGCAAATATTTATAAATAAGATGTGGAAGGCTAAGCTTTTATTCACTTATATTTTATAAAAGTGAAAAATAAAGAAGTAGGACATGAAAAAGAAAAAACAAAACCACTAGCAGACAACAACAGAACTTTGCAAATGCAACCAGAAAATGTAGTTGGACCTGAAATGAACAGTGTATTTTATGTCTAGAGTGACAAGTCTAAAGTTTTGCTCCAAATTATAAAGCCGGGTTTTAGAATATCATATCTTAGTTACTTGTTTTAATTACAAGAGATATATTAAGAAAGGGTTTACAAAGGTAGGTATAATTATGTCTAAGTTTATGATAAAGTACATTAATAAAAATCTGAAAGAGTCATAAAAATTAAAAATAGAAATAGAAATATCATTAATCAGATGACATTGATGATATTTCCAGTTAGTTGAAATAGTTTAAATACTATAAATGCTTAACGTTTAATTCTCTAATTAAACGGAAATAAATACTATTAAAATAAAGGTGGATTTAAAAGATGAGAGATAAATACAAAGTGCACTTCTTGGTATTTTTATAATGACACATGTGAAATATGTTACTATAATTTAAACACACGTAAAAACAAAGCAGACAAAAAGTGCAAAAGTTTGCAACAAACAGGTTTCTCTTTTAAATAAAAGGGACTTAGATCTTTCATTCACCAATCAATACTATGCAAGTTTCAAATGACAAAGAGGAGATGAAGAAAAGTAGTCTATTAAGCCACACAGCAGGAGTTCTATTCTGTTATACCATTTAGGAAAAAAAGAGGAAGATACAGAAAGGAACAAGCCTGGTGAAAGAGAAGTTTTGTTATTCTTTTAGGGAGTGATCCGCTGGGCAGCACATTTATGGCTACAACTCAGCACAGAATGTTTTCTGCGTTGGCTCTGCCTAAGAGGAGGCTTCGCAGGGACGCTACAGAGTGAGCCTTGGGTCATTTCTTCTGCAGTTCAATGGACTTAGTCTGCGTTCCCCAAATAAGAAGAGGATCTGTGCCTACTCATGTGCTACATCTGTCCTATTTGCAAGCTTCAGTGACTGTCCCAGCAGAGCGTTCACACAGCAAATCCGTGAAGGAATCACAATCCCACAGAACGAGCTGTCCAGGAACTTGAGCTACACAGATGCAAATTCAAAGCAACTTACCAGAATCGGTGAAACAAAGATAATGAAGTTTGCAAGGAGTTGAGTTCATTTAATACTTCAGGGAAATTCAGGATGCAGCCGCTGCTCTGCCCTGTAAATTGGCCGGCATTGACATTACAATCAACTGTTACTGACAAAGCTCGCGAGAGTTGGCAGCGGCTTCTTGATCTGGAAGCAGCCAATCTTTAGTTTCTGACATCTGTTCAGAGGCTAATGGCATGAGTGCAATAGAGATTCATTTACAAAAGTATTACCGGTTTCCTGGATTAGGATTGTAGGCGCTTGTGTAAGAGGGAAGTAAAAGGATAGAGAAGCTTCTTTTACCAAAAGCATCTATAACACTTCATAGAAAATGTAATTTTAAACGAGCCGAGCATTTTCTTTTTTATCAGAGCTTAGATCTCTTTTATAGAATGTAGCTTTTTCAAGTTAAATATATATGTGTATAGTATTCTAAAAAATGCTATTGTTGAAATTCTGTGTGCCAATAATGTCATTATAAAACATAGTAAAACACTAGATAGGTTTGAGTTTGAGTATAATTTTTTTATGGTGCTTTAAACTTTAAACAGATCTTTGAACTGCAATTTGTTATGATCACACTTTTGATAGCTATTATAATGGGCATTTTACATAAGGTATATTATTTTATTCCAAGTATATATAAGTATTAAACATGCTTTGCCAATGACGAATTCAGGCTTATAAAAATAAGAACTCATTTTGTACCTTACAACTAGTATTTTTTTGAGACAGAATTTTCACCTAATCATGTAAATTGTGGTAAGTGAGTAATCACTTTGAGTTGTTTTTAAATTTAACTTTCTGTCAAAGTTGCTATTTAGGAAATGGATACCTACTAAATAAAAAGCCTAACAATCACAATTATTTGCAGTGCATTTTATAATAATAATTTTTGTTTTTCAATCTAGTTCAAATTGATTTACAGAATGCATGGCCCATCTGTCTATTGATCAGGGTCCTTGGAGCCATTTTTTTCAAAAGACACCCTGGCAATCATGCAATCGTTTTTAAAGTTATGGTGTTTCTCTTATAAAATGTAATTATTTTGGTAGTCCATGAAAGAAGACCACTTGTTTTAAGAGTTGTAAAATTTGTAATTTTCAAATCTCAAGCTTTAACAAGATCCACAGCATTGGTTTTGTTGTTATTGTCATTAAATTGCACAATTTTTTATCCTAATGAGTTTGGGAGAAAAACTTTCAGTTTTTTATATTAATTTACCATATTATATATACTAACATACTTGTACATACACATAATGTATGTCTATATTTTAGCAATATATACACCTAATATACATACATACATGTATAGATGCACATGCAAAATGCATTACTACCAAATCATAGAAAGTTGTATTAAGCAGAGATATCTAAATGTGAAGCTATTGTTTCTTGGTGTATCTACCATCTAAGTCTATACACACCTCAAGGCAATGTTTCCACCTCTTTAACAATTCCCAGAAAACAGTTCCTCTTGTTTCACACCATGTCAATAACAGCAGTTTTGACATTCTTAAAGGAATTGAGTTGTTTTCTTTTTTCAATATTCTTTGAATTTGGGAACAAAAGGAAGTGGTAAGATCAAACAGATGTGGGGTAAAATTTCTTAGTAAAAATCTAGTAGGGCTAGATTTGTTATTATTCAAGAGCAATAAGCAAGTAAATTGCTTTTTTGTTTTTTGTTTTTTTTGGGGGGATTGGGGGAATCTCTTGGTCAAACTTTCCTGGCCCCTTTTTACCACACAATTTTTACTATTTTAAAACTTCATCCTAACAAGTTCCAGTGATTACACTGTGTCCTAAGAAAATTTATCAATATATTAATTTTAGATGCCCCAAAGTGCTGCTATAGTCTTCTGAAAGTGAGTTTTCTGCCCTGAATTTAATTGGTCTATCAAATCCTTTAGGAGACAACTGCTTTGATTGGATTTAAAAAGAAAAATAAATTAAATTGCCCAATTAAAACTAAACGGCAGTGAGTTTGAGCAATTTGAAAGAAAATGAGACCAATACATTCCTGAGAGTGTTTGTCTGAAGCCATCCAGGGATTGCTGAGGCTTATGTTTTGTTTGGAATAGACCTGTGCATGTATGAAATGGAGCCTGAGTAGTATTCTTTAACTTATCTTCATATATATGATAGTATCTCATACATATATACTCCCATGCATGTACATACATTTTCTTTTTTGTTTATAGATTAGACGAAGGCAGAGGATTAACTATACCAATGACCTTTTTCTTTTACATACATTTTGTCTAAAAATGTTTTCTAGCCACATTATCTGATTTAGAAACCACACCCTTTATCCTCTGCGCCATGTTTTTGTTTCTGTGAATCACCTCTATGTTCTGTTCCTTAGATAATTTTTGCTCATGGTTTTCAAGCTGTGTTACCTCATTTGATCTACTTTGGCACATACCTTCTCCCTGATTGTTTGCTTTTAATTTTCTTCCTTTGCTATTCAACATCCAACAGCTGCTTCATTTCTATCTTGTCATCGTTTTCTCAACACATACCCTGTGTGAGATGTGGGTCACACTCAGGAGATAGACTGCAGAGTCTGTGGTCAAATGGCATTCCATTCCTTCATAGTCCTGAAATTCAATAATCATATCATGAAATGTTGAGTGTGCCTTGGAAGTGACACTGATGAAATGCCATATGACATGTGATATGAATCTAGGAGTATGTTCAAATTTTGTAACTATATATTCTGAAACTTAGACAGGACTATCATTCTGATCTTGATTTTGTTCTTTCTTGTTTAGTCAGTCATGGTGACCTTTTTGTTCAAAGGTTTAGTTTGTTAGTTACCAGTGGACTGAACGTTTTCTAAGTAGCAATCATAAGGAAATATGAGGTAATGGGAAATTATTATATTAAACATTATTTTTATGCATATTATTACAAAAGTGCCCTTATCTGTCCTATATGGATGCTTTTGTTTTTATTGTAAGGTTTTACTAAAACAACAACAAATTTTCATGAAAAACTAAGCAATATAAGGTAAAGTGCATTTCTATATTTTATATGCCACAGTGAGGAGATATTTTAGCATACAACATTTTTGTCTTTTAAACTAAGAGATCACTTATGGTTACCCTTTTATCTGAGGAATAACTTTTAAATTATAATTTTATTTCTTTCCTTTTTCCTTCCTTGTATTAGCTTATTATTAAAATTCTAAGGACAGTAATATTATGTCCTGTAGTTTGCTACACAATTATTTGATATGATTATAATAGTGGGGAAATATTTTGATGATTCCAACAAATTTAAAACCTTATGGTTATGTTTATGCTAGGTACACCAATAGCGTTAAGCGAATTTGTTTGTAGTCCCTCTTTTTTCCCCTTTACTTACTGATTTTATCCAATATTTGATATGTAGTACATTAATATATTTTGAATGGTTAAAATTCAAGGTAAAACTCTACTCACCAAACTCTAATCCCTTTTGTTGCCTACAGATAGTACCCAATACAAAAAAAGCAAAACAAAAGCAAACATCAAAAAAATAAAAATAAATAAAGCATTTGACAACTCAGAGTGATCAATAGGACAAGGGAGAATTGTCCCATTCCATTTAGAAAGCTGTACATCTCTGTGATGGGAGATGCTCATATCTCTCTTCCATTCTATCCCTATGCTGTCCTGGTGAGGTGACGTCAAGGTGGTTCAGACCATAGTGACCCTGTGCACGACAGAAGAGAACACTGCCTGCGCCCTCTTCACAATTGTTCATAGGCTTGAGCCAGGCTGTTGTAGCCGTGCTGTTAATCCATCTTTTTGAGGGCTTTCTTCTCTTGCTGTCCCTACACTTAGCTAAGCATGAGAGCCATCACCAGGGACTGAGCTCTGCTGACATGTCCCAAGTATATAAGAAGTCCGCCCATCCTTGCCCTGAAGGAGCATTCTGGAAGCACTTCTTTCAAGACAGTTTTGTTTGTCCTTTGAGCAGCTCATGGTGGTTTCAATGTTCTTTGCACAATCCAAACCTATTAACTCCTCTTTGCTCTTCCTTATTCAGTGTCCAACGTCACAAGCAGTTTATCATACTGTGCTCATCTATGTATTGCTGTGATGCTGGAAGCTATGCCATTGCTATTTCAAACGTCAGTCAGGAAATGTTCCAAAGTGAACAGGTTTCAGGGGAGTTTCCAGACTAAGAACAGTCTATGAAGAATCAGCTCCCAACTTCAGATGAAATAGTTGCTGAAAACAATGTACACAGCATGGAAAGATGGTCAGATACTGAAGACTTAATGAGGGGAAGCAAACCATTATTGAAGGTTGTATCAGAGAAGGGGCCTCTTGTGTTGGAAGACCCTCAAAGTGTGATGGAGGAGGAGCTGTTTTCTCAAAGTACAATAGACTATGGTGACTGAATGGAGTAAAGCCATTGAGATGTTCATTTGTTAATGAAGCTTAGCTCATGGTAAAAAGAAAAAGCTGTGGCTGAACCCTTGTGGTGTATTGGCGGTCTATGGACTTGGTGGTACAAATCCAGCACCGGCTCTCCAGGAGCAAGGCTGGGCTTCCCATTCCCACCAGAAGGCAGTGATGCCCCCAAAGCAAAAACAAACAAAAAAGAAAAAGCTGCAAATATCTACTAATAATTGTAACTTGAATGTATGAAATAAGAATCTAGGAAAATTGGAACTTGTCAAAAAAGAAATAGAACATATTATGATCAATATTCTAGGCATTCACAAATTGAAATAGACTGGTTTTGGCCAGTTTGAATCAGAAAATCATACAGTTTACTATGCTGGAAATGATATAAGCCAGAAGAATGACATTGCTATGATTGTCAGAAAGGACATTTCAAGATCTATCTTGATGTAGAACATTGTGTGTAATAGGATTATATCTACTCTCAATCAAGGAAATCCAATCAATAGATCTACTGTCTGAAGTTATATACCAAGGGGAAAGATAATGATGAAGAAATTGAAGAACTCTATCAATGTCTGTAGCCTGAAACTGGTCAAACATTCAATCAGCATATATTGATATTTATTGATGGTTGGAATTAAAAAATTGGAAATGAAAAAGAAGCATTAGGTAGAAAATATTGTCTTGGTGATGGAAATAAAGCTCGAGAAATTTGCAAGATCAGTATGTTTTTCATAGAAAATACATTTTTTTTCCTGCACTAAAAAAGGCAACTATAGGAGGTTTCCATAGTGTAGTGGTTGTCACGTTTCCCTAACTAAAGACAACTCTACATATGGATTTGTCCAGTTGCAATAATAAACAAATCAAATTGATCACGTCTTTTGGAAGAGAAGAAGGAGAACACAATATGAAACTAAAACACAATATCAAGCTAAAACAAGGTCAGTGGATGACTGTGGAACATGTCACCAACTGCTCATATGTAAATTCAGGTTGAAGCCAAAGAAAATTAAAACAAGTGTAAGAAAGCCAAAATACAACCATGAGTTTATCCTACCTGAGTTTTGAGAAAATCTCAAGAACAGAATTGATGTGTTCAACACTCATGACAGTAGATCTGATGAACTGTGGGGGAACATCAAGACCATCATTCAAGAAGAAAGCAAAAAGTCATTAAAAACAAAAAAAACCTAATGTCCCCAGAATTCCTCCTAATAGCCTATCATCTGTGTTACTCTGGGTAGACTAGAGAAACAAGTCCACAGAAACTCATATGAGTATGAGAAAGAATTTTAAATACAACACCAGTTAAATATTGAGAAACTATCCCAACCTAGTCCAGATCAAATCCATAAATCCAATATTAGCCCATATGTCTGACACCAATTTAAAAGTCCTGTTCAGACCCACAAGACACAAGCAATGATGATGAGTGAAGGAACATCACAGGCCAGTGGGTGGCACGTCTTGTAGATCCAGTGGCAATGTTAGCATCCCAGCAATGGCAGGGACCTTCTCATGGCTTCTCCAGGTCCAGGCTTCTGGCTGCATCAGGGTAGGTCCATGTGGCTTCTCCTCAGGGATGTCTTGCAGGAAGCCAGCCTTGTCAATAGAGAGAGATTCTGTCTCTCACCTCCAAGAAGGAAAGCCAGGAGTTCCCAGAATTCACAGAAGGCTGTGCCCACACAGAGGCCTCATTGTCTATCACCAGATTGACCAACAAGACTCTACCCCTTCACTCTCAAGTCCCAAGTTGACACAAGATTTTGTAACCACCACATCATCTTTAATCTGGTTCTTTAAATTTTTTCTTTCCTTTCTCTTTTTGGAGGGGTTGGGGGAGAAACAAGGGCATGCAGACATGTTTTCTTATTCCTTCTTACTTCTTACACAAAAGATAATGTTTGTTAAGAGCCGGGAGTTTTACTCTATTTGAAAGTTGACAAGTTAGTTTTCCACAGCTCCATGAACGCTAGCAAAGACACAGGATTCCTGGGTCATACACAAAATATAAGGTGTTAGGAGGATCTGAGGCACCAGTGTTTCTTATATAAAGTCCATGAAATTCAATTCTCAAAGGTTTTAAGAGGGACAGGTACATATGGTAGACTGTTTTACTAAAACAACAGCAAAAACCCAAACAAAATCCCCAGTTTAGTGTAGATTCCCTCCCATGTGGACCTGACAGAATTACCCCTGTGAGTTTCCAAGACTGTACCTCTTTACTGGAGTAGAAAGCCTCATCTTTTTTTTTGAGAGAAGTATGTAGTTCTGAAATGGTTCTGAAATGCAAAACCACTGCACCACCAGGGCTTTATAGGAAAGGAAGCTTGAATTTAAGGAAGTAACATATTTCATGAGCAGGATCTATTCCTTCCCCTTTCCCTAAAAGGGCACATTCATTCTATCCATCAAAGTTTCAAGTAAGCCTGCCACTTGTTTATCCAGAGAGAAACAGTATTTCTAATTTCCCTAGAGTTTTCTGTTTAAAGATGTGTTTGACAAAATAAGATTAAACAAAGGTTATGTTTAGCTTTGATTATGTGATATACAGAAATATGAACCCACGGAGAATGTTGTCCCAATAATGTACTGTCATATTGACATGATTTGGGCTGAGTTTTCTAATGACATGTCACTGTTCTGTGAGGTACTCTGGTTCATTTAATTTAAAGAAATTATAGTCAAATCAGATGATTTATATTCTAAAACATAAGGTTACAAGTAACTAGATTCAAAATAAAATGTGGCCTAAAATTTAGCATAGACTTCAAATATACTACCTATTGTACTGGACCCATTGTTTAAATGAATGTCTTAAGACAATGAGTCAAACTTACAAAAATAGGGCTTAATTCTGTTTTTGCATTTCCCCTTCCAGATGACTCAAGGTATTAACCTAGGTATGGTAGGATATATTAATAATTACACTGATACCAAGTTGACTTCAAGGAGAAAGTCTAGGGGTGTTTGATCACCTGAAAGCCCCTGATGAATTTCCGAGGCTTACCTGCATACAATACTAGACTGAATTAGTATAGCCAACAATTTAACTAGAGAAAGGATTACATTTTACACCATCCTTTTTAACTGGGTAACTCTCATTGTAGAGATAACTACTAATGTGGTTATCATTTGTGAAAATTCCTTCAAATAACTCAAGGGAATCTTATCTCTGTAATCATTTTAGAGATATACATTCTATGTGTGGTAACTCCACAAAAACTTAAAGATCTCTTCTAATTTCATTATGCTCTTAAGAATTCCAAAGGGAGAGTCACTAGGTATTTGGAAGCAAGATAGTTGCCTTGTAATATATGTTGTTTCCTTTCCTTTTCTTTTTTTTAAAAACAAGTCCAGGGGTGGTGGGAAAAAGTTTACCTCCCACTGTTTATATGACCCTCTCTGTGACTCTACAGACGGAAGTTCCCTGGGGAAGCAAATCCCCTGCCCTAATGCGTGAGCTATAAATTCCCCTCGTGCTTTTTGTTTTAACTATATAAGTGCATCCGTGCAAGATCTAATCTTAGATCCTCTATGAGGAGATAATTCTTTTTTGGTTTTGTTTACTGTTTCTTTTGATGTCATACAAACTGACCACAAGACCACCGCATATCTTGATCGACAGTGTGTCAAGTATATCCCCACTTCTTTTGTTTCCTTTCCCCTCAGTGTAGATACCACACTTGGGGATTCTCTCCATCCCAACTATCTCAGCTTCGGGTTTCACTGCACTCCATTTTCCTTCATATACAATATTAATCACCACACATAGATAAAAAGTATCTATGTGACGACTCACAAGGGGATGAAGAATTTTGTTAAAATACAAGATGTAAGTTAAATAGCAGGAAGAGTAAGTGCAACCACTTAAGATTATCAATGTTGAAAAAAGGAGAGGCATAAGAAAGACTTTTAAGAATGTGTTCTGACTGCGGTCCACTGGGATGGATGTTCAGTTCCAGCAGTGACTCCACAGAGGCAAAGGCTGGGCCTCCCACTCCCACCACCATAGAGAAGTGATGTCCCTCCCAAAACAAAAACAAACAAAAAGAATGTGTTCTTATAGCGTAAATAAATAGTAATGCTACTGGGGTTACATCTTATTCATGCATGGGTTTATTTCAAAAAACATATTTAAACATGCCTTGGCCTTAGCTGAAGACAAATTCACTTCATCGTACATTTGGCTTAATCTCATTAGAGAACCTGCAAGCAAAGAAAACCCACTCAGAACAGTGGCTCATAATGGAATTTGCTGGGCCAGTTAAATCCAAGGTAGAGAAGTCAACTCTGGAGGTTACGGCGACTATGTTTTGGGGCTTGGGGTTGGGGGGGGAGGCGGTCCAAGTGGTTGTTTCCCCAAAGGACGCAATGTTATCATGGTATTCGTAATGAAGAAGTTTTAAGAATATTGAAAAATGAATTGATGGCAAAAAGACCAGGAAATTGTATTATAAAATGTTCTATTTTCTTTTTCATTGTAAACACCTTCTAATAAAGGCAGAACCAAGTTAATATACAAGAATTTCATTTGACCATCTTACTCCACCCAGATGACAACCTTGATCTTGCCCAATTCAAGCTGTGTTTTGTAACCCTAAACTTAAAGAATATTGAAAAGGAACATGATTGAGTTCCTAGACCAGTACTTCTCAACCTTTCTAATGCCACAATCTTTTATTACAGTTCCTCATTTTGTGGTGACTGTCCAAACATAAATTTATTTTCATTGATTGCTACTTCATAACTGTAATTTTGCTACAGTTATGAATCATTATGTCTGACATGCAGAATATATTTTTACTTTTACAAATTGAAATCATTAAGTTATAGAGATTGATCACAAGAATAATACGTAATTATATATTATGAAATATTTATTTCTAATTGCAAATAAGTGAAATTTTGTCTTGAATCATGGTGTAGAATGGATAACAGTCTTCATGTTGGGTACTTTGATACTTGTATGCCTATCTGCATGTGGACGGACCCGCATGGAGACGGATAGAGGAGTAGTGTTTTGGTTCCTAAGACCATCAGAAATTTGTGTTTTCTGATGGTCTTAGGTGACTCCTGTGAAAGGACTCATTGACTCCCACAGGGGTCATGACCCAATTGAGAACCATTGCCCTAGAGGAACTGTCATTTTGACCTAGTATAATAATTCTAAATTCTTAAGGAACCATAAGATAAATAGAGATTTCATTCAGTAATGTATATATCTAGATGAAGGATATTTCAAGAAACAATTGCATCATATTTTATATTTTTGTTTAATAATTGTTTCTATGATATTTTGTACTGTGTTTTGCCTTACCCTAGATCTGAGGTGAGATTCAAATCCCCCCAGATAAAGCTTAATTTCTTTAAAAGAAGTTAACATTGGCTTAATGTTTCTAGACCAGGTGTGTGTGTGTATGTATGTATGTACTTGCACATAATAAAGATAGAAATACTGTGAAAGATAAGTAAAATCTGACCTGAAACAAACCAATGAAGACAGAGAATTGCCTAGTGTAGGTGAAATAGTTAAGCTCTTCTGGATCCCAGTGCTGTAACAGCCAACGGTGCTGCCATTCATGGAGATGAAGTAGCTTTTGATTCTCTTTACATAGAACCACAATGAATCAGGGTGTGATTAGACTACAGGAACAACAAGTATCTTATGAGAAGAAAAATCATAATGTTTGCTTTCTTTCTCTATTCCTCCTAGGGACTTGGACAGCTTTGTCTCCTCCTTCATCCCTAAAACATTTAATACAAGATATACTCATGGGGTGGCAATCCTACCTTAGGGAGTTTGAAGCCACTATCATTCCCACCAGGGAAAGACTGGGTTTTCTATTCCTGTGAACCTTTACCGGTCATCAATACGAGTTAACATTTACTTGATGGGAGAGAGTTTGATTTGGGGTTGGCAATTGTGTCTATAATTTGGGTTAATTATTGGAACATAATAATTTGAAAAGTTCCCTATTGTGCAGACAATCAATTTAAAGAAAAATACATAAATATATTATTTATAAAGCATAAAAGGTTATAAGTGATTTTTTTGGTAAACGTTGAAGATATACAACCTAAGATGCTTCCCCCTATAATAGGCATCCCACCTTTAGTTCCAGGAAAATCCATGCCACACGTTTTTATGCTTTCACTAATTTCAAACATTGCCATCTTCATTCTGTGTATTCTTTCAGGAACATTTCTAGACACCACTCTCCCTGTTGTTTCTTTGAAACTTTAGTCTTATATCTCAGAATTATTTCATGATGGTTAAAATTTAAATCCCCTTTAACAAAGAGAGAAAGGGAAAGATGAGGTCAGAAGTCCTAATGCAGGAGTTATTAATAGATTCTCTTTTTTTCAAACTAGATTAAGAATGTAATTCCCAAATTCCTGACATTTAGCTATGTCCTGATTATTGATGTATTACTCTAGATACTAAATATAATCAGGCAAACACTAATTAATCTTGCTACATCTTAGCACAATGTGTACCTTAACATTGTTTTCTAGTCTGTGCATATTCAGTGATCATATTCACAGATGATTTATTTTTTCTGTGGAAGTTTACAGATATTTTCAAATTCACAGATATTTATTTTGTGGATTATGAGGAAACTTCATGTCAAGACACATCCAAATGAGGATTTTACTTTTTTTTAATTTTTTTTTATTTTTTATTTTTTTAGGCATCACTGCCCTGGTGGTGGGAGTAGGAGGCACAGCCTTTGCTCCTGTGAGCAGGAATTGAACCTCCATCCCAGTGGGCCGCAGTCCCGCGCACAACCACTACGCCACCGGGGCTCAGCCCTTTACTTTTGGTTATCTTCTGAAATTCATCAAAGTGTACTTGTGTTATGCTGGGTTATATAGAGACGCAAAATCAGTGATGCTGATATAATATAAAGAAAGTTATATTAAGAAAGTAGACCTCGCAATCATTATAGTTGACAAGTCCAGCCTGAGTCAAGCCCATTGGTCTGATGTTAAACTGGAGGCTTTTCCTAACTAATCAGAAGACAGAAAGTACAGCTGGAGGCAGGGAGGCTAGAGCTGGATAGAGGCACATATTAATGAATCAAAACCCAGCACCTCTGACTTGTGGCTTCAGAGTTGAATGATTCTAAGGTTGGGAAGTCATGAATAGCTCCTGAAGTCAGCTGTGTCACCAGTTGTGGGCTTACGTTCAAAGAACCAGAGGTCAGTGGGATTGATCCAGGTTACACACCCCTCAGCAAGAGAATACTCTGACCTCAGAATCTACTGAAGTAGGAGTCGGCCATACCCGCAGGAAAGTTCCTTTCAATTGCACCACGGCTGTGACCTGAATAAAGACCCCAATCCCCTTACAGCTGCTGGCCTGCTTTCTGCAGATTTCTTCAAGGAAATTGTGTGACATCATTTCATGAAAGTTCAACTCCCAACGGCAGAGACCCTGACCCAGCCAAATTGACATGAAACCTAAGTATCGTGGCATTTTAGTCATTTCTTATATAGTCATTTGTCCAATATCTGTTATGTTCAAATCATCAACTTTTATAAAAGACCTGGAAATGGTTGTGGCAAATTCCAATAAATATGATCTTAAACAAAGCCCCAATCCAAATTTAAGCAATCAAGTTAATTCTGACTTTAAGCTCACTGCTCTCAAGTCATCCCTGAGTCAGCAGCCTGATAGGTTTCAGAGACTGCTCATCTTTACAGGTGTAAAGGGCTCATCTTTTTCTCTTAGAGAGGCCAAGGGTTTGACCTGTTGAGCTTGCAGTTAGCATTCGGTTGCATAATTGCAAATTTCTTAGCACGTCATAGATAGTCTTTGCAAATCTGATCATTGTTTTAAATCATTAATGCAGGTATATAACATGTAAATCATTTTAATTTAAACTTTTAAACTTCAATTTCAAAGAAATTTTGAAAGAATCATTTCAAAGAACTTTTATCACTAGAAAGAGAAAGTAATGTTTTCCCTAAAAAGATGTGCTTCTCATCATTGGAAATATCTTTTAAAGTCACTCATCTGTGGCAGGAGACTGTATTTGACAGGGACTTGTCAGTTTCTTTCCCCAAGGTGTTCTTTTCACCACCTTCACTCTAGTTGTATACATTCATTGAATCAATTCATTTACAGGCTAGACATGTCTCTGCTGTCGAAGGTACAACATGTAAGATATGGAGCATCCAATTCAGGAAGATGCACTTGAACTAGTTCCATTTATTCTCAAAAAACATTGTGCTGGTTGTGGTCATCATGGAATATAAATGGTAAAGAGAGACTTTGTGGAATATATAGTTCTAGCATGGTTACAGTTTTTATGCATTAGCGATGATAACTGTGATCAAGATCTGGCTATTTTTGGATGGGAGTTATAAAATCTCACCACACCCAACCTTACAACCTCTGGTGATGATAATGTAAAGGATAATGATGGATGATATTTTGAATGATATTTTATCAGAATTCAAGCTATGACTTAGGTCTAAAAATATTTCACCTATTGATGGGCTTTGGGTCCCCAATCTGTACTCCCCCTCACTAATAATGATATAATTTTAGCTCTTTGATGCCTGACACCGGATCCCTTCACCACCTTGTGATCGTAAAGGCTGATGTTCTTCTTCTGACATCCTCTTGTAGAGGGGTTGCAAGGAGGAGATGAGCCAGTTAAGATACAGGGTAGAAGCAAAGAAATATGCAACTTTCCTCTAGCTCTCAAATGCTGTCATAATCCCAATTCTACCACATAAATCCAGCTAGAGCAGGAGATGTACAGTGAAGTTGAAAACATGGGAAATTTAGGATAGATGATCCCTCGAGAGTAGTAATAGGAGTGGTAATACCAGGAGGGTGGAGGGATAATGGTATAGAGAGGGAGAATCAATTTCAGGGATCTACACTTAGCCTCCTGTCTGGGACACAACAAGCAAATGAGTGTTGGGACACATCGGACAGTGTACAGTATGAAAATAATAACAATTTGTAAATTACTAAGGGTTCATGGAGGGAGGGGGAAGGAAGGGAAATATAGGGAGCTGATACTGGGGTCCTGCATGGGGGGAGGATATTTTGGAGTGATGATGTCAATAACGGTGTAAATGTGGCCTGCATACAATTGATGTTTGTATGGATTGTGATGGGAGTTGTATGAGCCCCCAATAAAATGACTCATCCAAAAAATGAGGGAGGGAGAAGGAGGAGCTTATACCAAGGGCTCAAGTGAAAAATATTTTGAAAGAATATGGTAATAAGTGTACACATATGCTTGATACAAATGATATATTGAATAAGAGCTATAAGAGCCCCCAATAAAATAATTGGAAAAAATATTTCACTGGAACTCAGCTTCCTAAACTTGCAGAATTGTGTCCTTTCTCTTTCTTCTGGGAAGTCTCCTGCTTTAAAGGCATACTTATTAGTACCACCCTCTTTTATTCTCAGAAAAGTAATGACAAGCTATATAGGCCCCTGTGTATAAGTAAAAATGAGTCAAAGATCAACGTGATAACATATGCCTAAACATGATAAAAAATATGGACAGATTTTTAAGTAACAGCTTTATCTAACTTAATGATGTAAATATTAATGACTTGTATATATATATATATATATATATATGCACAAAATGACTACTATTCTTCACTGTGAAATCACCAAGGAAGCTCTTCAAAATCACATCGGAGTGATCATCTTTTATTATACTTTTTCCCATGGCAAACAAGATGTGCTAAGGCATTTCATGATGTAATAGAATAAAGCAATTGGGGCTATTGGCCTGGCACACCAAGGATGTATTGAATATGGTGTCTGTGCTGCATCGTGATGAACATAAACTCTGCTTCTTGCTACTCACACTTCACCTTACAGTGTTGCAGCTGTGCTTAGCAACAGACTGCCAGATGGCACAGAGACATCAATTGATTAGTACTCAAGAACAATGTCACCTACTAGAACGTGCTACCCACAAATTAACAGAGACAATGCTATGTGTGCAGGTCTGAATGAAAATGCCCTTTAAATAGATTCATGACTGCATTTTAAAATGTCTCATATTTGGAGATTTGTATAGGAATAAGGCTGCAAACTTAGCCTTGTAACTGTGCATGTTTTGCTGGACTGTTTTCTTAGGTGTTTATTTTTTTATTTTTTTTAACATAGCTATGTATTTAGAAGATAACCGCCCATTGACATTCTTGTGGTGTGTTCCTAAAATTCCATGTTTACTCAAGCTCTACTTTTAAAATGAATCATGAGACACCTTTTTCATGATAATCAGCAAACATTATAAATTTAGCTTATAGAGAACAGACTGTAGGAAAAAAAATGCCTGAAGAAATCTGGGATTCACAACTGTCAGCATGAGTTATCTGTCTACACAAATGGTCTTTTATGAGTAAGTCTTATTTTTATAGAAGGTATTTATTATCGCATTTGGCATCATTTTATGTAGCATGTCTTGGATTGTTTGCACTCAAATCTTGGCTATAAGCTGTGTCTGATGGCCTGGAATGGATGCCAATATTTGAAATACACACATAGCAAGCTACTCATTTTAGATTTGGTAAATGAGTCATATTGATTTTTCAAGAAAGATTCCTAGGGACAACTTTATTTTTGTTCCTTTAAAAAGCTTATGTCAAGAAAAGCTAGTGCAATAGAAAAGGTTTTCTTTTCTAGAAAAGAATTTATTCTTTTCAATAGAAATACAATTCATTGCTATTTTTGTACAATGTCTTTTGCTTGCAACTGTTGTAGTTGATAAAGAGTGTGCACTTAGTGCAAATCTAACATCATTCTGGACAGAAAATTATATATTTATCTGAGTTATTACTCAAATGCCTTATTTTTGCAAGGAAGGACTGTTAATGTAAGAAGATCGAAAAAACATTATTGGACACACCAATATATGACTTTTAACTCCACTTTTTGTTTGTATGCTTGTTTGAGGTGAATTTGATTTTCATGAAAATAATCCAAGTCCATCTCAGTATTACATTCCTCACTTTCTTTTTTTAAGCCATTGAAACCACTATTTAAGTATAAGAGATAAGAAATATGGAAGACTTTTAAAATTTTTCTTAAGAAACTATATATGTGTGTGTGCGTATTTGTGTGTGTGTCTATTTTAAAATTTATTAAGAAAATTTTAAAAAGCCTTCCAGATCCTTTTTCTCTCACACCTCAAACAGCCCATCTGAAGAAATGAAATCAACAATGCTATCCTGTTAAACATTCCTTTTTTGGGGGGGTTGGGGAGGACCACTCCATAGCCGTCCCTGAACCCCTTATTGTCATCAGAGTCTTGCCTGCTGGTGTATAAACCTTATTTATACATGGATTTTAACTCCCATGTTGAGTTATACACTTTAACTCTGAAAATAACACTTTATCTCTTGGATGATACAATCCTACTTCTGGGGGTGACAAAGGAATGGAAATGACATTTACTGATTCAAAGAGATTTTATCTCTTTTGTTTTAAATGGTTTCTTTCACGAAATACCCCATGAGGGGAAACTTAAAACATATTATTAGGGTAGTCTTCTGGCTGCAAAAGCTATATTTCTGCAGTACCAGTTTGAGGCCTGTATTCAAGGTGAAGAATTCTCATATTCAGTGAAGGATACTATCAATGCAATCAATCTCTTTGTCCTTTCAAATCTTTACCTGAAGCAGTCAGTCTGATTTCTCTAAATGTGCTTCTTGTTCTGCTACATTATTAAATCCTTAGTTTGAAACTCCCCAATTATGACTGTCTCTGCTCACTTAGATCATAAAGTCATCAGAGTCTAGGGTCCTCTTATTTCAACTTGTTTCATACTTCAGGTCCCAGAGCGCTGACAACTCTCAGAGAATCAAGAACTTAGGCAGTCCTTGCGTGCTGCAAGCAAGTTTTGAGATCCCTGTGGTAACATCACAAGCTCTCTGTCTGACTATGCATGACCAACTGCTATTTCTATTCTTTTGTGTTTATTATATGCGTCAGGTACAAGATCTTTTACTTCCAGCTTGCTATTTGACCTACCTCAGGTTTGTTTCATCTCTTCCCAATGCCCAGGTAGGAGCATGAGACTACTCAAGTGGAGACTGCTTAGGTGGAGGTCTACTCCATCTCCCAGCCAGCCTGCTATTCTGTGTATTTATATTTCTGTCATTGCCTAAATATTAGTTTCTTTTCTAAGTCACCCTCAAACTGTTATATTATTTTTTTTACTACATTGTCTCTATACTTTGTTTGGCAAAGCGATGCTCAGATGTCTGTGCTGTATCTTGCTATCTGAAAATACATGCTTAAAAGAAAAGGAAAGAAAATCAACATCAGTGTCTGACATTTAATCTTCTTATAGAAAAGAAAGAAAGAAAGAAAGAAGAGGAGAAGATGTTTCATTTGAAACTAAACCTAAGAAGAATTTGTTTATTTAAGCTTTATTGCACCTTCTTCTGAAATAAGCATTCCACAATTTCAGTGTGGTTAGGAGCAAGAGTAAAATTGAAATTCCTGGAGATGAACTTTTGTTACTTTTACACTATGAAAATATTACCTCAATGTGATATTCCCCCAGTATGTTCTCTTTTTGTTGTTCTGAAAAAAGATCACTTATTCTCATGTAAAGGCACCATTTCACTCATGAAATTGAAGCCTAAGTACTATTATTTTTATCTGTATCTATCTATCTATCATCTATCATCTATACATACATACATGCAGACAGACAGACTTGGTAAAAAATCGGAACTAGATATTATTCTCAAATCTGAAGGCCAGAAGAAATTCTACCTTGTCCTAGAACAGTGGCTCTCAGAATAATTGTCTATCTGATCACCTGAGAGGCATGTTAAAACAGATCAGTAGGCAGTATTCCCAGAGTGTCAGATTCAGTATATTTGGAATAGAGTCCAAGAGATTGCATTTCCTTCAAAAGTAGCTTTGCTACTAGATCAAGGAAATTTTATTGAATAGTTTTGCATCATTATCCAGTTATGAGTCACGATTATGTTTGTTTCCAGAAGGATGGAAGTATCCTCATATCCTTAATTATGAAAAGAATCAGAGTGATACACAAGTCTTACAATTCAACACACCTTGAATGTGACTTTGTATTCACATTACCAGCTGCATATTTTATTTCATATTTGATCATGTTATCATTATATTTCCAGATATATAATTGAGGCAAAGTCATTATTTTAAAATATTTTAAAACATATTTATTAAACAGTGCTGCATACCAGAAATGCTCTAATTTCTTTCCAGTGAGTACCATTTTTTGCTGGCTTTGGTGTGAAGATTATTATAACTTCAATTCACTGTTTTCTTTTAAAATTAATACTGTATTTTAGTGATTGTTTTAAAACCAAAACATAGCACTTTGATTGATATTTTAAATCTTAGTATATTTTAACTGTGTAGCCCACTATGACAGAGAAATTAATATACTGGAGCATCCTGAGGTACAGTTTTTATTGTACATATTTTATTGCATTGTGCATTCGCATAAATAGAAATAATAATAATAGAGATTAATCTATAGGGATTAATCTATGGCAGAAAGTACCAAAGTTTTGCTATTTTGCAGTTTTTTTAATTATTAAAAATTTTTAATTTTTAAAATTATTAAAAATTTAAAGATGTTTTACACCTATTCATAGCACTATGAATTAAAAGATAAAATACTCAAATTTATTTTAAAAAGCAATAGACCCATTATATGTTAGCAAGAATAGATGTACTTTTATACAAAACAATTTTGTATTCCAAAACAAGAAACAATTCAATGAGAAGAGTGTTATTGTTTAGCGTTAAAAAAAAATCCTCACTGTCTGATATTACACACAGCAACTGGATTCCACTTATTAAAGCTACTAGTAGGTTACTATGTTTTCTTACTCAGAAAATGCCAATTTATTGTACATATGCATATTTTGGGAAATGTATTATCTTCAGTTTTAATATCCAAGGTCACTTTTTACAGAAATGGAAATCCCTGTAAATATTAGAATGTTTATATAAAAGAATTAGAGGTATAAATATTAGAATGTTTCTGCTGTCACAGCCAGCATATTTTTAGCAGCTTTCCATTTTACCAGTTTTAGCAGCTCCCCATTTTACTTATGTACAAAGTGTTTATTATTCTGTCTGGAAGTGTAATACAACAAACCAAGAAAATCACCAAACTTTGACATGTTATGTATACCTATAATATTCAACAAGAACAGCCAACCGAGATAGCAGTTAGTGTTGACTCAAATCAGAATGAGGAGAACCCCATGTGTATCAGAGTAGAACTGTGCTCTGTAGGACTTATTAAGGGCTATCATTTTCTGCAGGAGTTCACCAGGATATATGTGTGTATGAGGTATCTTTGGATGAACCTGAACTTTCAAACTACTATGCAGCAAACTAGGATGGTCATTATCTAAGCCTCAAAAACAAATGCACTGCCATCTAGTCAGTTCTTATTCATAGCTGCCTATATAAAGTTTTTGAGACTATAAAACGTCGCAGGAAAAAATCGTTTCATCTTCTCCTAAACTGTCTGGATATGTCAGTTTCATATGACCATTGTTCGGTAGTAAGTAACTTCAGACTGGTGGCGAGTCCATAGATGTACTGATCTCTAATTCCCATTGAAAGTCATTGTCTCTGTTCATTAAGAACAACAAAAGAGAGAGCCAAACAAACCAGGCAAGCAAAGAGACTTTTGAGAGAGGAATACCTTGAAAATTCAGACCTTGTCTCCCAAAAAAAGAGGACATGAGAGGTTTTGAAGGGAGCTTAGATAGGACGGACAAGACTTTGTTTTAAGGAAAACAAAATAAACCAAAAACATTCACTACTGAAGAGTTAATTCTGAATCATTGCAAACTTGTAGATCAGAGTGGAAGTGCCACTGTAAGTTTCCTGGAAGTTCACGCCACAGGAGTGGGAAGCCTTGTCTTTCCT
This sequence comes from Nesogale talazaci, assembly GCA_004026705.1. Classification (NCBI taxonomy): domain Eukaryota; kingdom Metazoa; phylum Chordata; class Mammalia; order Afrosoricida; family Tenrecidae; genus Nesogale; species Nesogale talazaci. The sequence goes on from PVJH01002287.1 coordinate 173,100, forward strand.
GGAGCTTCTAGTGTTTTCCATCTGCTGATGATCTTGCTACTAAGTAGCCCAACGCAGAACTCTATACACCAGCAGGCCTCATCAAGGGTTATTGCGGAAACGACAGTGGGGAGGGAGGGCGAAAATGAGGAGCTGATACCAAGGACTCAAGTAGAAAGAAAATCTTTTGCGAATGATGATAGTGACAAATGTACAAATGTACTTGACACAATGAATGGGTGTATGGATTGTGATAAGGGTTGTACGAACCCCCAATTAAATGCTTTATTAAAGAAGAAGAGGAAGAAGAAGAAGAAGAAGAAGAAGAAGAAGAAGAAGAAGAAGAAGAAGAAGAAGAAGAAATGTGGATAGTGTTGCAGAATAGCCCCAATGGGTGGGATTATGATGATGGATGTGTGTCCGGCAGACATTCAAATTGTGGCAAAGGATTCTGGATAAGATATCATCACTTATGGACTGGTGTGCTGTTCTCTTGGATTCTAGTTTTCTTTCTTTTTTTTCTTAGCTTAATCATTTTATTGGGGGGGGGGGTGTTAGTCTGATATTAACCCATCTGCCCGAAATCAGTCCATAAAGTCTCCTTCTGAATCACGAATTCACAGGTCAGTGGGTAGAGTCCGGGCACCAACAGGGGTCTCCCCATGTCTCCTCGCTTCCAGGGATCAGGGTCCATCAACAGCATCCCGTGGTGGCAGAAGCAACTGATCGCGG